>CAJGYO010000589.1:0-58912 GCA_904845875.1 Miscanthus lutarioriparius
CTTCTTTCCGTTTAGAGGCAAGGCGTTAGTGTCGATTGCAAGATAGGTGCATGGTTTGCGCTAGAGCGCACCATAGGCTTAGAAATCATTTTGAACACACTCAATGGTAACACTAGGTTACAAGGCTCAAGTGGAAGCTCATTTCGGTCCGTTTGGAGATAGTGTTAATCTTGACCCAAGATAGGAGCACAGTTTGCGTCGAACGTACCATAGGCTCGGAAATCCTTTTGGACGCACCCAATGGAACTCGTAGGTGACGTGGGTCATGTGGAATCTCGCTTCTTTCCATTTGGATACAGTGTTAGTGTTGCTGCAAGATAGATGCACGCGTTGTGCCAAACGTTCCAGAGGCTCAAAAATCGTTTTGGACGCACTCGATGGTACCACAAGGTGACGAGGCTCAAGTGGAAGCTCGTTTCGGTCCTTTCAAACATAGTGCTAATCTTGACGCAAGATAGGTGCTCGGTTTGCGTCGAGCATACCATAGGCTTGGAAATCATTTTGGACGCACCTGATGGAACTCCTAGGTGACGTGGGTCATTTGGAATCTCACTTCTTTATCTTTGGAGATAGTGTTAGTGTCGGTGCAAGATAGGTGCATGGTTGGCGCCAAACGTACCATCGACTCAGATATCATTTTGGACGCACCCTACACCCGATGGTACCACTAGGTGACGAGGCTCAAGTGGAAGCTCGTTTCGGTCCGTTTGGAGATAGTGCTAATCTTGATGCAAGATAAGTGCACCGTTTGCGTCGAACATACCATATGCTCGGAAATTATTTTGGATGGACCTGATGGAACTCCTAGGTGACGTGGGTCATTTGGAATCTCTCTTCTTTCCGTTTGGAGACAGGCGTTAGTGTCGGAGCAAGATAGGTGCATGGTTTGCGCTAGACGTACCATAGGCTTAGAAATCATTTTGGATGCATCCGATGGTACCACTAGGTGAAGAGGCTCAAGTGGAAGCTCGTTTCGGTCCCTTTGGACATAGTGCTAATCTAGACGCAAGATAGAAGCACGGTTTGCCTCGAACATACCATAGGCTTGGAAATCGTTTTGGACACACTTGATGGAACACATAGGCGACGTGGGTCATTTGGGATCTCGCTTCTTTTTGTTTGGAGATAGTGTTAGTGTCGGTGCAAGATAGGTGCATGGTTCGTGCTAGACATACCACAGGCTTAGAAATCATTTTGGATGCACCTGATGGTACCACTAGGTGATGAGGCTCAAGTGAAGCTCATTTCGGTCCGTTTGAAGATAGTGCTAATCTTGATGCAAGATAGGAGCACGGTTTGCGTCGAACGTACCATAGGCTCGTAAATCATTTTGGACGCACCCGATGGAACTCCTAGGTGACGTGGGTCATGTGGAATCTCACTTCTTTCAATTTGGAGACTGTGTTAGTGTCAGTGCAAGATAGGTGCATGGTTTGCGCTAGATGTACCATAGGCTCATAAATCGTTTTCGACGCACTCAATGGTAACACTAGGTTACAAGGCTCAAGTGGAAGCTCATTTCAGTCTGTTTGGAGATAGTGCTAATCTTGACGCAAGATAGGACCATGGTTTGCGTCGAACGTACCATAGGCTCGTAAATCATTTTGGATGCACCCGGTGCAAATCCTAGGTGACATGGGTCATTTGGAATCTCGCTTCTTTCTGTTTGGAGACAGTGTTAGTGTCGGTGCAAGATAAGTGCATGGTTTGCGCTAGACATACCATAGGCTCAGAAATCGTTTTAGACGCACCCGATGGTACCACTAGGTGACGAGGCTCAAGTGGAAGCTCATTTCGGTCCTTTCGGACATAGTTCTAATCTTGACACAAGATAGGAGCACGGTTTGCGTCGAACGTACCATAGGCTCGGAAATCCTTTTGGACGCACCCAATGGAACTCATAGGTGACTTGGGTCATGTGGAATCTCGCTTCTTTCCATTTGGAGACAGTGTTAGTGTTGCTGCAAGATAGGTGCACGCGTTGTGCCAAACATACCAGGGGCTCAAAAATCATTTTGGATGCACTCGATGGTACCACTAGGTTACGAGGCTCAAGTGGAAGCTCGTTTTGGTCCTTTCGGCCATAGTGCTAATCTTGACGCAAGATAGGTGCATGGTTTGCGTCGAGCATACCATGGGCTTGGAAATCATTTTGGACGCACCTGATGGAACACCTAGGTGACGTGGGTCATCTGGAATCTCACATCTTTTTCTTTGGAGATAGTGTTAGTGTTGGTGCAAGATAGGTGCACGGTTAGCGCCAAACGTACCATCGTCTCAGATATCATTTTGGACGTACCCGATGGTACCACTAGGTGACGAGGCTCAAGTGGAAGCTCGTTTCGGTCCGTTTGGAGATAGTGCTAATCTTGATGCAAGATAAGTGCACCGTTTGTGTCGAGCATACCATATGCTCGGAAATCATTTTGGACGCACCTGATGGAACTCCTAGGTGACGTGGGCCATGTGGAATCTCACTTCTTTATCTTTGGAGATAGTGTTAGTGTCGGTGAAAGATAGGTGCACGGTTAGCGCCAAACATACCATCGACTCGAGATATCATTTTGGACGCACCGATGGTACCACTAGGTGACGAGGCTCAAGTGGAAGCTTCGTTTCGGTCCGCTTTGGAGATAGTGCTAATCTTGATGCAAGATAAGTGCACCGCTTTGCGTCGAACATACCATATGCTCGAAATCATTTTGGATGGACTCGATGGAACTCCTACGTGACGTGGGTCATTTGGAATCTCTCTTCTTTCCGTTTGGAGACAGGCGTTAGTGTCGGTGCAAGATAGGTGCATGGTTTGCGCTAGACGCACCGTAGGCTTAGAAATCATATTGAACACACTCAATGGTAACACTAGGTTACAAGGCTCAAGTGGAAGCTCATTTCGGTCCGTTTGGAGATAGTGTTAATCTTGGACGCAAGATAGGAGCGCGGTTTGCCGAAGCGTACCATAGGCTCGGAAATCCTTTTGGACGCACCCAATGGAACTCGTAGGTGACGTGGGTCATGTGGAATCTCGCTTCTTTCCGTTTGGAGACAGTGTTAGTGTTGCTGCAACATAGATGCACGCGTTGTGCCAAACGTGCCAGAGGCTCAAAATTCGTTTTGGACGCACTCGATGGTGCCACTAGGTGACGAGGCTCAAGTGGAAGCTCGTTTCGGTCCTTTCGGACATAGTGCAAATCTTGATGCAAGATAAGTGCACCGTTTGCGTCGAACATACCATATACTCGGAAATCATTTTGGATGGACCTGATGGAACTCCTAGGTGACGTGGGTCATGTGGAATCTCACTTCTTTATCTTTGGAGATAGTTTTAGTGTCGGTGCAAGATAGGTGCACGGTTAGCGCCAAACGTACCATCGACTCAGATATCATTTTGGATGCACCCGATGGTACCACTAGGTGACGAGGCTCAAGTGGAAGCTCATTTCGGTCCGTTTGGAGATAGTGCTAATCTTGATGCAAGATAAGTGCACCGTTTGCGTCGAACATACCATATGCTTGGAAATCATTTTGGATGGACCTGATGGAACTCCTAGGTGACGTGGGTCATTTGGAATCTCTCTTCTTTCCGTTTGGGGATAGGCGTTAGTTTCGGAGCAAGATAGGTGCATGGTTTGCACTAGATGTACCATAGGCTTAGAAAACATTATGGATGCACCCGATGGTGCCACTAGGTGACGAGGCTCAAGTGGAAGCTCATTTCGGTCCATTTGGAGATAGTGTTAATCTTGATGCAAGATAGGAGCACGGTTTGCATCAAACGTACCATAGGCTCAGAAATCCTTTTGGACGCACCCAATGGAACTCCTAGGCGAAATGGGTCATCTGGAATCTTGCTTCTTTCCATTTGGAGACAGTGCTAGTGTTGCTGCAAGATAGGTGCACGCGTTGTGCCAAACGTACCAGAGGCTCAGAAATCGTTATGGATGCACCCGATGGTACCACTAGGTGACGAGGCTCAAGTGGAAGCTCATTTTGGTCCGTTTGAAGATTGTGCTAATCTTGAGGCAAGATAGGAGCACAGTTTGCGTCGAACGTACCATAGGCTCGTAAATCATTTTGGACGCACCCGATGGAACTCCTAGGTGACATGGGTCTTGTGGAATCTCACTTCTTTCCGTTTGGTGACTATGTTAGTGTCGGTGCAAGATAGGTGCATGGTTTGCGCTAGATGTACCATAGGCTCATAAATCGTTTTGGACGCACTCAATGGTAACACTAGGTGACGAGGCTCAAGTGGAAGCTCGTTTCGGTCCGTTTGGAGATAGTGCTAATCTTGATGCAAGATAAGTGCACCGTTTGCGTCGAGCGTACCATATGCTCGGAAATCATTTTGGACGCACCTGATGGAACTCCTAGGTGATGTGGGTCATGTGGAATCTCACATCTTTATCTTTGGAGATAGTGTTAGTGTCGGTGAAAGATAGGTGCACGGTTAGCGCCAAACATACCATCGACTCAGATATCATTTTGGACGCACCCGATGGTACCACTAGGTGACGAGGCTCAAGTGGAAGCTCGTTTCGGTCCGTTTGGAGATAGTGCTAATCTTGATGCAAGATAAGTGCACCGTTTGCGTCGAACATACCATATGCTCCGAAATCATTTTGGATGGACCTGATGGAACTCCTACGTGACGTGGGTCATTTGGAATCTCTCTTCTTTCCGTTTGGAGACAGGCGTTAGTGTCGGTGCAAGATAGGTGCATGGTTTGCGCTAGACGCACCGTAGGCTTAGAAATCATATTGAACACACTCAATGGTAACACTAGGTTACAAGGCTCAAGTGGAAGCTCATTTCGGTCCGTTTGGAGATAGTGTTAATCTTGACGCAAGATAGGAGCACGGTTTGCGTCGAACGTACCATAGGCTCGGAAATCCTTTTGGACGCACCCAATGGAACTCGTAGGTGACGTGGGTCATGTGGAATCTCGCTTCTTTCCGTTTGGAGACAGTGTTAGTGTTGCTGCAACATAGATGCACGCGTTGTGCCAAACGTGCCAGAGGCTCAAAATTCGTTTTGGACGCACTCGATGGTGCCACTAGGTGACGAGGCTCAAGTGGAAGCTCGTTTCGGTCCTTTCGGACATAGTGCAAATCTTGATGCAAGATAAGTGCACCGTTTGCGTCGAACATACCATATACTCGGAAATCATTTTGGATGGACCTGATGGAACTCCTAGGTGACGTGGGTCATGTGGAATCTCACTTCTTTATCTTTGGAGATAGTATTAGTGTCGGTGCAAGATAGGTGCAGTTGGCGTAAGCGCCAAACCATCGACTCGACTCAGATATCATTTTGGATGCACCCGATGGTACCACTAGGTGACGAGGCTCAAGTGGAAGCTCATTTCGGTCCGTTTGGAGATAGTGCTAATCTTGATGCAAGATAAGTGCACCGTTTGCGTCGAACATACCATATGCTTGGAAATCATTTTGGATGGACCTGATGGAACTCCTAGGTGACGTGGGTCATTTGGAATCTCTCTTCTTTCCGTTTGGGGATAGGCGTTAGTTTCGGAGCAAGATAGGTGCATGGTTTGCACTAGATGTACCATAGGCTTAGAAAACATTATGGATGCACCCGATGGTGCCACTAGGTGACGAGGCTCAAGTGGAAGCTCATTTCGGTCCATTTGGAGATAGTGTTAATCTTGATGCAAGATAGGAGCACGGTTTGCATCAAACGTACCATAGGCTCAGAAATCCTTTTGGACGCACCCAATGGAACTCCTAGGCGAAATGGGTCATCTGGAATCTTGCTTCTTTCCATTTGGAGACAGTGCTAGTGTTGCTGCAAGATAGGTGCACGCGTTGTGCCAAACGTACCAGAGGCTCAGAAATCGTTATGGATGCACCCGATGGTACCACTAGGTGACGAGGCTCAAGTGGAAGCTCATTTTGGTCCGTTTGAAGATTGTGCTAATCTTGAGGCAAGATAGGAGCACAGTTTGCGTCGAACGTACCATAGGCTCGTAAATCATTTTGGGCGCTTTCCGATGGAACTCCTAGGTGACATGGGTCTTGTGGAATCTCACTTCTTTCCGTTTGGTGACTATGTTAGTGTCGGTGCAAGATAGGTGCATGGTTTTGCGCTAGATGTACCATAGGCTCATAAATCGTTTTTGGACGCACTCAATGGTAACACTAGGTGACGAGGCTCAAGTGGAAGCTCGTTTGGTCCGTTTGGAGATAGTGCTAATCTTGATGCAAGATAAGTGCACCGCTTGGCGCCGTCGGCGCACCATATGCTCGGAAATCATTTTTGACGACTTTTGATGGAACTCCTAGGTGATGTGGGTCATGTGGAATCTCACATCTTTATCTTTGGAGATAGTGTTAGTGTTGGTGCAAGATAGGTGCACTGCAGTTAGCGCCAAACATACCATCGTCTCAGATATCATTTTGGACGCACCCGATGGTACCACTAGGTGACGAGGCTCAAGTGGAAGCTCATTTCGGTCCATTTGGAGATAGTGCTAATCTTGATGCAAGATAAGTGCACCGTTTGCGTCGAACATACCATATGCTCGGAAATCATTTTGGATGGACTGATGGAACTCCTAGGTGACCTTGGTCATTTGGAATCTCTCTTTCCGCGTTTGGAGACAAGGCGTTAGTGTCGGTGCAAGATAGGTGCATGGTTTGCGCTAGATGCACCATAGGCTTAGAAATCATTTTGAACACATTCAATGGTAACACTAGGTTACAAGGCTCAAGTGGAAGCTCATTTCGGTCCGTTTGGAGATAGTGTTAATCTTGACGCAAGATAGGAGCACGGTTTGCGTCGAACGTACCATAGGCTCGGAAATCCTTTTGGACGCAACCAATAGAACTCGTAGGTGACGTGGGTCATGTGGAATCTTGCTTCTTTCCATTTGGAGACAGTGTTAGTGTTGCTGCAAGATAGGTGCACGCGTTGTGCCAAACGTACCAGAGGCTCAAAAATCGTTTTGGATGCACTCGACGGTACCACTAGGTGACGAGGCTCAAGTGGAAGCTCATTTCGGTCCGTTTGAAGATTGTGCTAATCTTGATGCAAGATAGGAGCACAGTTTGCGTCGAATGTACCATAGGCTCGTAAATAATTTTGGACGCACCCGATGGAACTCCTAGGTGACGTGGGTCATGTGGAATCTCACTTCTTTCCGCTTGTCGTATTGGTTATCGATTGCAAGATAGGTGCATGGTTTGCGCTAGGCGTACCATAGGCTCATAAATCATTTTGGGACGCACTCAATGGTAACACTAGGTGACGAGGCTCAAGTGGAAGCTCGTTTGGTCCGTTTGGAGATAGTGCTAATCTTGATGCAAGATAAGTGCAACGTTTGCGTGCCGAGCATACCATATGCTCGAAATCATTTTTGGCCTTTTGATGGAACTCCTAGGTGACGTGGGTCATGTGGAATCTCACTTCTTTATCTTTGGAGATAGTGTTAGTGTCGGTGCAAGATAGATAGGTGCAGTTAGCGTAAACGTACCATCGACTCAGATATCATTTTGGACGCACCCGATGGTACCACTTGGTGACGAGGCTCAAGTGGAAGCTCGTTTCGGTCCATTTGGAAATACTGCTAATCTAGACGCAAGATAGAAGCACGGTTTGCCTCAAACATACCATAGGCTTGGAAATTGTTTTGGACACACTTGATGGAACATTTAGGCGACGTGGGTCATTTGGAATCTCGCTTCTTTTTGTTTGGAGATAGCGTTAGTGTCGGTGCAAGATAGGTGCATAGTTCACGCTAGACATACCACAGGCTTAGAAATCATTTTGGATGCACCCGATGGTACCACTAGGTGATGAGGCTCAAGTGGACCTCATTTCGGTCCGTTTGAAGATAGTGCTAATCTTGACGCATACGATAGGAGCACGGTTTGCGCCGAGCGTACCATAGGCTCGTAAATCATTTTGGACCTTCCGATGGAACTCCCTAGGTGACGTGGGTCATGTGGAATCTCACTTCTTTCGATTTGGAGACCGTGTTAGTGTCAGTGCAAGATAGGTGCATGGTTTGCGCTAGACGTACCATAGGCTCATAAATCATTTTCGACGCACTCAATGGTAACACTAGGTTACAAGGCTCAAGTGGAAGCTCATTTCGGTATGTTTGGAGATAGTGCTAATCTTGACGCAAGATAGGAGCACGGTTTGGCGTCGAACGCACCATAGGCTAAATAAATCATTTTGGACGCCCGGTGGAAACCTAGGTGACGTGGGTCATTTGGAATCTCGCTTCTTCTGCTTTGGAGACAGTGTTAGTGTCGGTGCAAGATAAGTGCATGGTTTGCGCTAGACATACCATAGGCTCAGAAATCGTTTTAGACGCACCCAATGGTACCACTAGGTGACGAGGCTCAAGTGGAAGCTCGTTTCTGTCCTTTCGGACATAGTGCTAATCTTGACGCAAGATAGGAGCACGGTTTGCGTCGAACGTACCATAGGCTCGGAAATCTTTTTGGACGCACCCAATGGAACTCGTAGGTGACTTGGGTCATGTGGAATCTCGCTTCTTTCCATTTGGAGACAGTGTTAGTGTTCTTTGCAAGATAGGTGCACGCGTTGTGCCAAACATACCAGGGGCTCAAAAATCATTTTGGACGCACTCGATGGTACCACTAGGTTACGAGGCTCAAGTGGAAGCTCGTTTTGGTCCTTTCGGACATAGTGCTAATCTTGACGCAAGATAGGTGCTCGGTTTGCGTCGAGCATACCATAGGCTTGGAAATCATTTTGGACGCACCTAATGGAACACCTAGGTGACGTGGGTCATGTGGAATCTCACTTCTTTATCTTTGTAGATAGTGTTAGTGTTGGTGCAAGATAGGTGCACAGTTAGCGCCAAACGTACCATCGTCTCAGATATCATTTTGGACGCACCATACGCAAGATAGAAGCACGGTTTGCCTCGAACAGACCATAGGCTTGCAAATTGTTTTGGACACACTTGATGGAACACTTAGGCAACGTGGGTCATTTGGAATCTCGCTTCTTTTTGTTTGGAGATAGTGTTAGTGTCGGTGCAAGATAGGTGCATGGTTCGCGCTAGACATACCACAGGCTTAGAAATCATTTTGGAAGCACCCGATGGTACCACTAGGTGATGAGGCTCAAGTGGAGCTCATTTCGGTCCGTTTGTAGATAGTGCTAATATTGACGCAAGATAGGAGCACGGTTTGCGTCGACCATACCATAGGCTCGTAAATCATTTTGGACGCGCCCGATGGAACTCCTTGGTGACGTGGGTCATGTGGAATCTCACTTCTTTCGATTTGGAGACTGTGTTAGTGTCAGTGCAAGATAGGTGCATGGTTTGCGCTAGACGTACCATAGGCTCATAAATCGTTTTTGACGCACTCAATGGTAACACTAGGTTACAAGGCTCAAGTGGAAGCTCATTTCAGTCTGTTTGGAGATAGTGCTAGTCTTGACGCAAGATAGGAGCACGGTTTGCGTCGAACGTACCATAGGCTCGTAAATCATTTTGGACGCACCCGGTGGAAATCCTAGGTGACGTGGGTCATTTGGAATCTCGCTTCTTTCTGTTTCGAGACAGTGTTAGTGTCGGTGCAAGATAAGTGCATGGTTTGCGCTGGACGCACCATAGGCTTAGAAATCATTTTGAACACACTCAATGGTAACACTAGGTTACAAGGCTCAAGTGGAAGCTCATTTTGGTCCGTTTGGAGATAGTGTTAATCTTAACACAGGATAGGAGCACGGTTTGCGTCGAAAGTACCATAGGCTCAGAAATCCTTTTGGACGCACCCAATGGAACTCGTAGGTGATGTGGGTCATGTGGAATCTCACTTCTTTATCTTTGTAGATAGTGTTAGTGTTGGTGCAAGATAGGTGCACAGTTAGCGCCAAACGTACCATCGTCTCAGATATCATTTTGGACGCACCATACGCAAGATAGAAGCACGGTTTGCCTCGAACAGACCATAGGCTTGCAAATTGTTTTGGACACACTTGATGGAACACTTAGGCAACGTGGGTCATTTGGAATCTCGCTTCTTTTTGTTTGGAGATAGTGTTAGTGTCGGTGCAAGATAGGTGCATGGTTCGCGCTAGACATACCACAGGCTTAGAAATCATTTTGGAAGCACCCGATGGTACCACTAGGTGATGAGGCTCAAGTGGAGCTCATTTCGGTCCGTTTGTAGATAGTGCTAATATTGACGCAAGATAGGAGCACGGTTTGCGTCGACCATACCATAGGCTCGTAAATCATTTTGGACGCGCCCGATGGAACTCCTTGGTGACGTGGGTCATGTGGAATCTCACTTCTTTCGATTTGGAGACTGTGTTAGTGTCAGTGCAAGATAGGTGCATGGTTTGCGCTAGACGTACCATAGGCTCATAAATCGTTTTTGACGCACTCAATGGTAACACTAGGTTACAAGGCTCAAGTGGAAGCTCATTCGGTCTGTTTGGAGATAGTGCTAGTCTTGGACGCAAGATAGAGCACGGTTTGCGTCGAACGTACCATAGGCTCAGTAAATCATTTTGGACGCACCCGGTGGAAATCCTAGGTGACGTGGGTCATTTGGAATCTCGCTTCTTTCTGTTTCGAGACAGTGTTAGTGTCGGTGCAAGATAAGTGCATGGTTTGCGCTGGACGCACCATAGGCTTAGAAATCATTTTGAACACACTCAATGGTAACACTAGGTTACAAGGCTCAAGTGGAAGCTCATTTTGGTCCGTTTGGAGATAGTGTTAATCTTAACACAGGATAGGAGCACGGTTTGCGTCGAAAGTACCATAGGCTCAGAAATCCTTTTGGACGCACCCAATGGAACTCGTAGGTGATGTGGGTCATGTGGAATCTCACTTCTTTATCTTTGGAGATAGTGTTAGTGTTTGTGCAAGATAGGTGCACGGTTAGCGCCAAACATACCATCGTCTCAGTTATCATTTTGGACGCACCCGATGGTACCACTAGGTGACGAGGCTCAAGTGGAAGCTCGTTTCGGTCCGTTTGGAGATAGTGCTAATCTAGACGCAAGATAGAAGCACGGTTTGCCTCGAACATACCATAGGCTTGGAAATCGTTTTGGACACACCTGATGGAACATTTAGGCGACGTGGGTCACTTGGAATCTCGCTTATTTTTGTTTGGAGATAGTGTTAGTGTCGGTGCAAGATAGGTGCATGGTTCGCGCTAGACATACCACAGGCTTAGAAATCATTTTGGATGCACCCGATGGTACCACTAGGTGATGAGGCTCAAGTGGAGCTCATTTCGGTCCGTTTGAAGATAGTGCTAATCTTGACGCAATATAGGAGAACGGTTTGCGTCGAACGTACCATAGGCTCGTAAATGATTTTGGACGCACCCGATGGAACTCCTAGGTGACGTGGGTCATGTGGATTCTCACTTCTTTCGATTTCGAGACTATGTTAGTGTCAGTGCAAGATAGGTGCATGGTTTGCGCTAGACGTACCATGGGCTCATAAATCGTTTTGGATGCACTCAATGGTAACACTAGGTGACGAGGCTCAAGTGGAAGCTCGTTTCGGTCCGTTTGGAGATAGTGCTAATCTTCATGCAAGATAAGTGCACCATTTGCGTCGAACATACCATATGCTCGGAAATCATTTTGGACGCACCTGATGGAACTCCTAGGTGACGTGGGTCATGTGGAATCTCACTTCTTTATCTTTGGAGATAGTGTTAGTGTCGGTGCAAGATAGGTGCACGGTTAGCGCTAAACGTACCATCGACTCAGATATCATTTTGGACGCACCCGATGGTACCACTAGGTGACCAGGCTCAAGTGGAAGCTTGTTTTGGTCCGTTTGGAGATAGTGCTAATCTTGATGCAAGATAAGTGCACCGTTTGCGTCGAACATACCATATGCTCAGAAATCATTTTGGATGCACCTGATGGAACTCCTAGGTGATGTGGGTCATTTGGAATCTCTCTTCTTTCCGTTCAGAGATAGGCGTTAGTGTCGGTGCAAGATAGGTGCATGGTTTGCGCTAGACGCACCATAGGCTTAGAAATCATTTTGAACACATTCAATGGTAACACTAGGTTACAAGGCTCAAGTAGAAGCTCATTTCGGTCCGTTTGGAGATAGTGTTAATCTTGACGCAAGATAGGAGCACGGTTTGCGTCGAACGTACCATAGGCTCGGAAATCCTTTTGGACGCAACTAATGGAACTCGTCGTGACGTGGGTCATGTGGAATCTTGCTTCTTTCCATTTGGAGACAGTGTTAGTGTTGCTGCAAGATAGGTGCACGCGTTGTGCCAAACGTACCAGAGGCTCAAAAATCGTTTTAGACGCACTCGACGGTACCACTAGGTGACGAGGCTCAAGTGGAAGCTCATTTCGGTCCGTTTGAAGATTGTGCTAATCTTGATGCAAGATAGGAGCACAGTTTGCGTCGAATGTACCATAGGCTCGTAAATAATTTTGGACGCACCCGATGGAACTCCTAGGTGACGTGGGTCATGTGGAATCTCACTTCTTTCCGTTTGGAGACTGTGTTAGTGTCAGTGCAAGATAGGTGCATGGTTTGCGCTAGACGTACCATTGGCTCATAAATCGTTTTAGACGCACTCAATGGTAACACTAGGTGATGAGGCTCAAGTGGAAGCTCGTTTCGGTCCGTTTGGAGATAGTGCTAATCTTGATGCAAGATAAGTGCACCGTTTGCGTCGAACATACCATATGCTCAGAAATCATTTTGGACGCACCTGATGGAACTCCTAGGTGACGTGGGTCATGTGAAATCTCACTTCTTTATCTTTAGAGATAGTGTTAGTGTCGGTGCAAGATAGGTGCACGGTTAGCGCCATTTGGAGACAGTGTTAGTGTTGCTGCAAGATAGGTGCACGCGTTGTGCCAAACGCGTGCGAGGCTCGCCTGAATCATTTTGGACGACTCGATGGTACCACTAGGTGACGAGGCTCAAGTGGAAGCTCATTTCGGGCCGTTTGAAGATTGTGCTAATCTTGATGCAAGATAGGAGCACAGTTTGCGTCGAACGTACCATAGGCTCGTAAATCATTTTGGACGCACCGGATGGAACTCCTAGGTGACGTGGGTCATGTGGAATCTCACTTCTTTCTGTTTGTGGACTGTGTTAGTGTCAGTGCAAGATAGGTGCATGGTTTGCGCTAGACGTACCATAGGCTCATAAATCGTTTTGGACGCACTCAATGGTAACACTAGGTGACAAGGCTCAAGTGGAAGCTCATTTCGGTCCGCTTGGAGATAGTGTTAATCTTGACGCAAGATAGGAGCACGGTTTGCGTCGAGCGTCCCATAGGCTTGGAAATCATTTTGGACGCACCCAATGGAACTCGTAGGTGACGTGGGTCGTGTGGAATCTCGCTTCTTTCCATTTGGAGACAGTGTTAGTGTTGCTGCAAGATAGGTGCACGCGTTGTGCCAAACGTACCAGAGGCTCAAAAATCGTTTTGGGCGCGAATCGATGGAACTCCCTAGGTGACGTGGGTCATGTGGAATCTCACTTCTTTATCTTTGGAGATAGTGTTAGTGTCGGTGCAAGATAGGTGCATGGTTAGCACCATTTGGAGACGATGTTAGTGTTCTTTCGCAAGATAGGTGCACGCGTTGTGCCAAACGTACGCAGGCTCGAGAAATCATTTTGGACGACTCGATGGTACCACTAGGTGACGAGGCTCAAGTGGAAGCTCATTTAGGGCCGTTTGAAGATTGTGCTAATCTTGATGCAAGATAGGAGCACGATTTGCGTCGAGAACGTACCATAGGCTCGTAAATCATTTTGGGACGCACCGATGGAACTCCTAGGTGAGCGTGGGTCATGTGGAATCTCACTTCTTTTCGCTGTTTGTGGACTGTGTTAGTGTCAGTGCAAGATAGGTGCATGGTTTGCGCTAGACGTACCATAGGCTCATAAATCGTTTTGGACGCACTCAATGGTAACACTAGGAGACGAGGCTCAAGTGGAAGCTCGTTTCGGTCCGTTTGGAGATAGTGCTAATCTTGATGCAAGATAGGTGCACCGTTTGCGTCGAGCATACCATATGCTCGGAAATCATTTTGGACTTTTGATGGAACTCCTAGGTGACGTGGGTCATGTGGAATCTCACTTCTTTATCTTTGGAGATAGTGTTAGTGTCGGTGCAAGATAGGTGCACGGTTAGCGCCAAACATACCATCGACTCAGATATCATTTTGGACACACCCGATGGTACCACTAGGTGACGAGGCTCAAGTGGAAGCTCGTTTCGGTCCGTTTGGAGATAGTGCTAATCTTGATGCAAGATAAGTGCACCGTTTGCGTCGAACATACCATATGCTCGGAAATCATTTTGGATGGACCTGATGGAACTCCTAGGTGACGTGGGTCATTTGGAATCTCTCTTCTTTTAGTTTGGAGACAAAGCGTTAGTGTCGGTGCAAGATAGGTGCATGGTTTGCGCTAGACGCACCATAGGCTTAGAAATCATTTTGAACACACTCAATGGTAACACTAGGTTACAAGGCTCAAGTGGAAGCTCATTTCGGTCCGCTTGGAGATAGTGTTAATCTTGACGCAAGATAGGAGCACGGTTTGGGTGAGCGTACCATAGGCTCGGAAATCCTTTTGGACGCACCCAATGGAACTTCGTAGGTGACGTGGGTCATGTGGAATCTCGCTTCTTTCCATTTGGAGCAGGTGTTAGTGTTCTTTGCAAGATAGGTGCACGCGTTGTGCCAAACGCGTGCAGAGGCTCAAAAATTGTTTTGGGCGACTCGATGGTACCACTAGGTGACGAGGCTCAGCGGAAGCTTCGTTTGGTCCTTTCGGACATAGTGCTCATCTTGACGTAAGATAGGTGCTCGGTTGCGTCGAGCGTACCATAAGGCTTGGAAATCATTTTGGGCCTTTTGATGGAACTCCTAGGTGATGTGGGTCATGTGGAATCTCACTTCTTTATCTTTGGAGATAGTGTTAGTGTCGGTGCAAGATAGGTTCATGGTTAGCGCCATTTGGAGAGCAGTGTTAGTGTTCTTTGCAAGATAGGTGCACGCGTTGTGCCAAACGCGTGTGAGGCTCAAAAATCATTTTGGACGCTTGAATCGATGGAACTCCTAGGTGACGTGGGTCATGTGGAATCTCACTTCTTTATCTTTGGAGATAGTGTTAGTGTCGGTGCAAGATAGGTGCATGGTTAGCGCCATTTGGAGACAGTGTTAGTGTTGTTTGCAAGATAGGGGCGCGCGCGTTGCCAAACGCATTGCGAGGCTTAGAAATCATTTTGGACCTTTTCGATGGTACCACTAGGTGACGAGGCTCAAGTGGAAGCTCATTTCGGCCGTTTGAAGATTGTGCTAATCTTGATGCAAGATAGGAGCACAGATTTGCGTCGAAGCGTACCATAGGCTCGTAAATCATTTTGGGACGCACCGATGGAACTCCTAGGTGGCGTGGGTCATGTGGAATCTCACTTCTTTCTGTTTGTGGACTGTGTTAGTGTTAGTGCAAGATAGGTGCATGGTTTGCGCTAGACGTACCATAGGCTCATAAATCGTTTTGGACGCACTCAATGGTAACACTAGGAGACGAGGCTCAAGTGGAAGCTCGTTTCGGTCCGTTTGGAGATAGTGCTAATCTTGATGCAAGATAGGTGCACCGTTTGCGTCGAGCATACCATATGCTCGGAAATCATTTTGGACGCACCTGATGGAACTCCTAGGTGACGTGGGTCATGTGGAATCTCTCTTCTTTATCTTTGGAGATAGTGTTAGTGTCGGTGCAAGATAGGTGCTGCAGTTAGCGCGTAAACATACCATCGACTCGAGATATCATTTGGACGCTTTTAAGCGGTACCACTAGGTGACGAGGCCGTGCATTAGTGTCGGTGCAAGATAGGTGCATGGTTCGCGCTAGACGCACCATAGGCTTAGAAATCATTTTGAACACACTCAATGGTAACACTAGGTTACAAGGCTCAAGTGGAAGCTCATTTCGGTCCGCTTGGAGATAGTGTTAATCTTGACGCAAGATAGGAGCACGGTTTGCGTCGAACGTACCATAGGCTCGGAAATCCTTTTGGACGCTTCCAATGGAACTCGTAGGTGACGTGGGTCGTGTGGAATCTCGCTTCTTTCCATTTGGAGACAGTGTTAGTGTTCTTTGCAAGATAGGTGCACGTTACAGCCAAACGTACGAGGCTCAAAAATTGTTTTGGACACACTCGATGGTACCACTAGGTGACGAGGCTCAAGCGGAAGCTTCGTTTGGTCCTTTTCGGACATAGTGCTCATCTTGACGCAAGATAGGTGCTCGATTTGCGTCGGCGTCCCATAGGCTTGGAAATCATTTTGGACCTTTTGATGGAACTCCTAGGTGATGTGGGTCATGTGGAATCTCACTTCTTTATCTTTGGAGATAGTGTTAGTGTCGGTGCAAGATAGGTTCATGGTTAGCGCCATTTGGAGACAGTGTTAGTGTTGCTGCAAGATAGGTGCACGCGTTGTGCCAAACGTACCAGAGGCTCAAAAATCGTTTTGGACGCAACTGATGGAACTCCTAGGTGACGTGGGTCATGTGGAATCTCACTTCTTTATCTTTGGAGATAGTGTTAGTGTCGGTGCAAGATAGGTGCATGGTTAGCGCCATTTGGAGAGTGTTAGTGTTAGTGTTGTCGCAAGATAGGTGCACGCGTTGTGCCAAAAGCGTGCGAGGCTCGTAAATCATTTTGGGCGACTCGATGGTACCACTAGGTGACGAGGCTCAAGTGGAAGCTCATTTCGGGCGCGTTTGAAGATTGTGCTAATCTTGATGCAAGATAGGAGCACAGTTTGCGTCGAACGTACCATAGGCTCGTAAATCATTTTGGACGCACCCGATGGAACTCCTAGGTGACGTGGGTCATGTGGAATCTCACTTCTTTCTGTTTGTGGACTGTGTTAGTGTCAGTGCAAGATAGGTGCATGGTTTGCGCTAGACGTACCATAGGCTCATAAATCGTTTTGGACGCACTCAATGGTAACACTAGGAGACGAGGCTCAAGTGGAAGCTTCGTTCGGTCCGTTTGGAGATAGTGCTAATCTTGATGCAAGATAGGTGCACCGTTTGCGTCGAGCATACCATATGCTCGGAAATCATTTTGGACGCACCTGATGGAACTCCTAGGTGACGTGGGTCATGTGGAATCTCACTTCTTTATCTTTGGAGATAGTGTTAGTGTCGGTGCAAGATAGGTGCACGGTTAGCGCCAAACATACCATCGACTCAGATATCATTTTGGACACACCCGATGGTACCACTAGGTGACGAGGCTCAAGTGGAAGCTTCGTTTCGGTCCGTTTGGAGATAGTGCTAATCTTGATGCAAGATAAGTGCACCGCTTCGCGTCGAACATACCATATGCTCGGAAATCATTTTGGATGGACCTAATGGAACTCCTAGGTGACGTGGGTCATTTGGAATCTCTCTTCTTTCCGTTTGGAGACAGGCGTTAGTGTCGGTGCAAGATAGGTGCATGGTTTGCGCTAGACGCACCATAGGCTTAGAAATCATTTTGAACACACTCAATGGTAACACTAGGTTACAAGGCTCAAGTGGAAGCTCATTTCGGTCCGCTTGGAGATAGTGTTAATCTTGACGCAAGATAGGAGCACGGTTTGGGTCGAACGTACCATAGGCTCGGAAATCCTTTTGGACGCACCCAATGGAACTCGTAGGTGACGTGGGTCATGTGGAATCTCGCTTCTTTCCATTTGGAGACAGTGTTAGTGTTGCTGCAAGATAGGTGCACGCGTTGTGCCAAACGTACCAGAGGCTCAAAAATTGTTTTGGACGCACTCGATGGTACCACTAGGTGACGAGGCTCAAGCGGAAGCTCGTTTCGGTCCTTTCGGACATAGTGCTCATCTTGACGTAAGATAGGTGCTCGGTTGCGTCGAGCGTACCATAGGCTTGGAAATCATTTTGGACGCACCTGATGGAACTCCTAGGTGATGTGGGTCATGTGGAATCTCACTTCTTTATCTTTGGAGATAGTGTTAGTGTCGGTGCAAGATAGGTTCATGGTTAGCGCCATTTGGAGACAGTGTTAGTGTTGCTGCAAGATAGGTGCACGCGTTGTGCCAAACGTACCAGAGGCTCAAAAATCGCGTTTTGGACGCGAATCGATGGAAACCCTAGGTGACGTGGGTCATGTGGAATCTCACTTCTTTATCTTTGGAGATAGTGTTAGTGTCGGTGCAAGATAGGTGCATGGTTAGCGCCATTTGGAGACAGTGTTAGTGTTGCTGCAAGATAGGGGCACGCGTTGTGCCAAACGTACCAGAGGCTTAGAAATCATTTTGGACGCACTCGATGGTACCACTAGGTGACGAGGCTCAAGTGGAAGCTCATTTCGGGCCGTTTGAAGATTGTGCTAATCTTGATGCAAGATAGGAGCACGATTTGCGTCGAACGTACCATAGGCTCAGTAAATCATTTTGGACGCACCGATGGAACTCCTAGGTGACGTGGGTCATGTGGAATCTCACTTCTTTACATTTTGTGGACCGTGTTAGTGTTAGTGCAAGATAGGTGCATGGTTTTGCGCTAGACGCGTACCATAGGCTCATAAATCGTTTTGGACGCACTCAATGGTAACACTAGGAGACGAGGCTCAAGTGGAAGCTCGTTCGGTCCGTTTGGAGATAGTGCTAATCTTGATGCAAGATAGGTGCACCGTTTGCGCGCCGAGCATACCATATGCTCGGAAATCATTTTGGACGCACCGATGGAACTCCTAGGTGACGTGGGTCATGGAATCTCTTCTTTATCTTTGGAGATAGTGTTAGTGTCGATTGCAAGATAGGTGCACGGTTAGCGCCAAACATACCATCGACTCAGATATCATTTTGGACGCACCCGACGGTACCACTAGGTGACGAGGCCAGGCATTAGTGTCGGTGCAAGATAGGTGCATGGTTCGCGCTAGACGCACCATAGGCTTAGAAATCATTTTGAACACACTCAATGGTAACACTAGGTTACAAGGCTCAAGTGGAAGCTCATTTCGGTCCGCTTGGAGATAGTGTTAATCTTGACGCAAGATAGGAGCACGGTTTGCGTCGAACGTACCATAGGCTCGGAAATCCTTTTGGACGCACCCAATGGAACTCGTAGGTGACGTGGGTCGTGTGGAATCTCGCTTCTTTCCATTTGGAGACAGTGTTAGTGTTGCTGCAAGATAGGTGCGCGTTGCCAGCCAAACGCATTGAGGCTCAAAAATTGTTTTGGACACACTCGATGGTACCACTAGGTGACGAGGCTCAAGCGGAAGCTCGTTTCGGTCCTTTCGGACATAGTGCTCATCTTGACGCAAGATAGGTGCTCGGTTGCGTCGAGCGTCCCATAGGCTTGGAAATCATTTTGGACGCACCTGATGGAACTCCTAGGTGATGTGGGTCATGTGGAATCTCACTTCTTTATCTTTGGAGATAGTGTTAGTGTCGGTGCAAGATAGGTTCATGTTTAGCGCCATTTGGAGACAGTGTTAGTGTTGCTGCAAGATAGGTGCACGCGTTGTGCCAAACGTACCAGAGGCTCAAAAATCGTTTTGGACGCAACTGATGGAACTCCTAGGTGACGTGGGTCATGTGGAATCTCACTTCTTTATCTTTGGAGATAGTGTTAGTGTCGGTGCAAGATAGGTGCATGGTTAGCGCCATTTGGAGACAGTGTTAGTGTTTTGCAAGATAGGTGCACGCGTACAGCCAAACGTACTGCAGGCTCGAGAAATCATTTTGGGACTTTTCGATGGTACCACTAGGTGACGAGGCTCAAGTGGAAGCTCATTTCGGGCCGTTTGAAGATTGTGCTAATCTTGATGCAAGATAGGAGCACGTTTTTGCGTCGAACGTACCATAGGCTCAGTAAATCATTTTGGGACGCACCGATGGAACTCCTAGGTGGCGTGGGTCATGTGGAATCTCACTTCTTTCTCGTTTGTGGACTGTGTTAGTGTCGATTGCAAGATAGGTGCATGGTTTTGCGCTAGACGTACCATAGGCTCATAAATCGTTTTGGACGCACTCAATGGTAACACTAGGAGAGCGAGGCTCAAGTGGAAGCTCGCTTTGGTCCGTTTGGAGATAGTGCTAATCTTGATGCAAGATAGGTGCACCGTTTGCGTCGAGCATACCATATGCTCGGGAAATCATTTTGGACCTTTTGATGGAACTCCTAGGTGACGTGGGTCATGTGGAATCTCACTTCTTTATCTTTGGAGATAGTGTTAGTGTCGGTGCAAGATAGGTGCACGGTTAGCGCCAAACATACCATCGACTCAGATATCATTTTGGACACACCCGATGGTACCACTAGGTGACGAGGCTCAAGTGGAAGCTCGTTTCGGTCCGTTTGGAGATAGTGCTAATCTTGATGCAAGATAAGTGCACCGTTTGCGTCGAACATACCATATGCTCGGAAATCATTTTGGATGGACCTAATGGAACTCCTAGGTGACGTGGGTCATTTGGAATCTCTCTTCTTTCCGTTTGGAGACAGGCGTTAGTGTCGGTGCAAGATAGGTGCATGGTTTGCGCTAGACGCACCATAGGCTTAGAAATCATTTTGAACACACTCAATGGTAACACTAGGTTACAAGGCTCAAGTGGAAGCTCATTTTCGGTCCGCTTGGAGATAGTGTTAATCTTGACGCAAGATAGAGAGCACGGTTTGGGTCGAGCGTACCATAGGCTCGGAAATCCTTTTGGACGCACCCAATGGAACTCGTAGGTGACGTGGGTCATGTGGAATCTCGCTTCTTTCCATTTGGAAGCAGTGTTAGTGTTCTTTTGCAAGATAGGTGCACGCGCCAGCCAAAGCGTACGAGCTCAAAAATTGTTTTGGACGCTTTTCGATGGTACCACCACTAGGTGACGAGGCTCAAGCGGAAGCTCGTTTTGGTCCTTTCGGACATAGTGCTCATCTTGACGTAAGATAGGTGCTCGGTTCGCGTCGAGCGTACCATAGGCTTGGAAATCATTTTGGGCCTTTTGATGGAACTCCTAGGTGATGTGGGTCATGTGGAATCTCACTTCTTTATCTTTGGAGATAGTGTTAGTGTCGGTGCAAGATAGGTTCATGGTTAGCGCCATTTGGAGGCAGTGTTAGTGTTCTTTCGCAAGATAGGTGCACGCGCGTTGCTTAAACGCACAGAGGCTCAAAAATCGTTTTGGACGCAACTGATGGAACTCCTAGGTGACGTGGGTCATGTGGAATCTCACTTCTTTATCTTTGGAGATAGTGTTAGTGTCGGTGCAAGATAGGTGCATGGTTAGCGCCATTTGGAGACAGTGTTAGTGTTCTTTGCAAGATAGGGGCACGCGTTGTGCCAAACGCGTGCAGGCTTAGAAATCATTTTGGGCCTTTTCGATGGTACCACTAGGTGACGAGGCTCAAGTGGAAGCTCATTTCGGGCCGTTTGAAGATTGTGCTAATCTTGATGCAAGATAGGAGCACAGTTTGCGTCGAACGTACCATAGGCTCGTAAATCATTTTGGACGCACCCGATGGAACTCCTAGGTGACGTGGGTCATGTGGAATCTCACTTCTTTCTGTTTGTGGACTGTGTTAGTGTCAGTGCAAGATAGGTGCATGGTTTGCGCTAGACGTACCATAGGCTCATAAATCGTTTTGGACGCACTCAATGGTAACACTAGGAGACGAGGCTCAAGTGGAAGCTCGTTTCGGTCCGTTTGGAGATAGTGCTAATCTTGATGCAAGATAGGTGCACCGTTTGCGTCGAGCATACCATATGCTCGGAAATCATTTTGGACGCACCTGATGGAACTCCTAGGTGACGTGGGTCATGTGGAATCTCTCTTCTTTATCTTTGGAGATAGTGTTAGTGTCGGTGCAAGATAGGTGCAGTTAGCGCCAAACATACCATCGACTCGAGATATCATTTTGGACGCACCAGCGGTACCACTAGGTGACGAGGCGTGCATTAGTGTCGGTGCAAGATAGGTGCATGGTTCGCGCTAGACGCACCATAGGCTTAGAAATCATTTTGAACACACTCAATGGTAACACTAGGTTACAAGGCTCAAGTGGAAGCTCATTCGGTCCGCTTGGAGATAGTGTTAATCTTGGACGCAAGATAGGAGCACGGTTTGCGTCGAGCGTACCATAGGCTCGGAAATCCTTTTGGGCGCTTCCAATGGAACTCGTAGGTGACGTGGGTCGTGTGGAATCTCGCTTCTTTCCATTTGGAGACAGTGTTAGTGTTCTTTTGCAAGATAGGTGCACGCGCGTTGTGCCAAACGCGTGCCAGAGGCTCAAAAATTGTTTTGGACACACTCGATGGTACCACTAGGTGACGAGGCTCAAGCGGAAGCTCGTTTCGGTCCTTTCGGACATAGTGCTCATCTTGACGCAAGATAGGTGCTCGGTTGCGTCGAGCGTCCCATAGGCTTGGAAATCATTTTGGACGCTTTTGATGGAACCCTAGGTGATGTGGGTCATGTGGAATCTCACTTCTTTATCTTTGGAGATAGTGTTAGTGTCGGTGCAAGATAGGTTCATGTTTAGCCATTTGGAGAGCAGTGTTAGTGTTCTTTTGCAAGATAGGTGCACGCGTTGTGCCAAACGCACGCAGGCTCAAAAATCGTTTTTGGACGAATCGATGGAACTCCTAGGTGACGTGGGTCATGTGGAATCTCACTTCTTTATCTTTGGAGATAGTGTTAGTGTCGGTGCAAGATAGGTGCATGGTTAGCGCCATTTGGAGACACAGTGTTAGTGTTCTTTGCAAGATAGGTGCACGCGTTGTGCCAAAGCGTACCGAGGCTCGAAATCATTTTGGACCTTTTCGATGGTACCACTAGGTGACGAGGCTCAAGTGGAAGCTCATTTCGGCCGTTTGAAGATTGTGCTAATCTTGATGCAAGATAGGAGCACGGTTTGCGTCGAAGCGTACCATAGGCTCGTAAATCATTTTGGACGCACCCGATGGAACTCCTAGGTGACGTGGGTCATGTGGAATCTCACTTCTTCGCATTTTGTGGACTGTGTTAGTGTCGATTGCAAGATAGGTGCATGGTTTGCGCTAGACATACCATAGGCTCATAAATCGCTTTTGGACGCACTCAATGGTAACACTAGGAGACGAGGCTCAAGTGGAAGCTCGTTTTGGTCCGTTTGGAGATAGTGCTAATCTTGATGCAAGATAGGTGCACCGCTTGCGCCGAGCATACCATATGCTCGGAAATCATTTTGGACCTTTTGATGGAACTCCTAGGTGACATGGGTCATGTGGAATCTCACTTCTTTATCTTTGGAGATAGTGTTAGTGTCGGTGCAAGATAGGTGCACGGTTAGCGCCAAACATACCATCGACTCAGATATCATTTTGGACGCACCCGATGGTACCACTAGGTGACGAGGCTCAAGTGGAAGCTCGTTTCGGTCCGTTTGGAGATAGTGCTAATCTTGATGCAAGATAAGTGCACCGTTTGCGTCGAACATACCATATGCTCGGAAATCATTTTGGATGGACCTAATGGAACTCCTAGGTGACGTGGGTCATTTGGAATCTCTCTTCTTTCCGTTTGGAGACAGGCGTTAGTGTCGGTGCAAGATAGGTGCATGGTTTGCGCTAGACGCACCATAGGCTTAGAAATCATTTTGAACACACTCAATGGTAACACTAGGTTACAAGGCTCAAGTGGAAGCTCATTTCGGTCCGCTTGGAGATAGTGTTAATCTTGACGCAAGATAGGAGCACGGTTTGGGTCGAACGTACCATAGGCTCGGAAATCCTTTTGGACGCACCCAATGGAACTCGTAGGTGACGTGGGTCATGTGGAATCTCGCTTCTTTCCATTTGGAGACAGTGTTAGTGTTCTTTGCAAGATAGTGCACGCAGCGTTGTGCCAAACGTGCAGAGGCTCAAAAATTGTTTTGGACCTTTTCGATGGTACCACTAGGTGACGAGGCTCAAGCGGAAGCTCGTTTCGGTCCTTTCGGACATAGTGCTCATCTTGACGCAAGATAGGTGCTCGGTTGCGTCGAGCGTACCATAGGCTTGGAAATCATTTTGGACGCACCTGATGGAACTCCTAGGTGATGTGGGTCATGTGGAATCTCACTTCTTTATCTTTGGAGATAGTGTTAGTGTCGGTGCAAGATAGGTTCATGGTTAGCGCCATTTGGAGACAGTGTTAGTGTTGCTGCAAGATAGGTGCACGCGTTGTGCCAAAACGTGCAGAGGCTCAAAAATCGTTTTGGGCGAAATCGATGGAACTCCTAGGTGACGTGGGTCATGTGGAATCTCACTTCTTTATCTTTGGAGATAGTGTTAGTGTCGGTGCAAGATAGGTGCATGGTTAGCGCCATTTGGAGACAGTGTTAGTGTTGCTGCAAGATAGGTGCACGCGTTGTGCCAAACGTACCAGAGGCTTAGAAATCATTTTGGACGCACTCGATGGTACCACTAGGTGACGAGGCTCAAGTGGAAGCTCATTTCGGGCCGTTTGAAGATTGTGCTAATCTTGATGCAAGATAGGAGCACAGTTTGCGTCGAACGTACCATAGGCTCGTAAATCATTTTGGACGCACCCGATGGAACTCCTAGGTGACGTGGGTCATGTGGAATCTCACTTCTTTCTGTTTGTGGACTGTGTTAGTGTCAGTGCAAGATAGGTGCATGGTTTGCGCTAGACGTACCATAGGCTCATAAATCGTTTTGGACGCACTCAATGGTAACACTAGGAGACGAGGCTCAAGTGGAAGCTCGTTTCGGTCCGTTTGGAGATAGTGCTAATCTTGATGCAAGATAGGTGCACCGTTTGCGTCGAGCATACCATATGCTCGGAAATCATTTTGGACGCACCTGATGGAACTCCTAGGTGACGTGGGTCATGTGGAATCTCTCTTCTTTATCTTTGGAGATAGTGTTAGTGTCGGTGCAAGATAGGTGCACGGTTAGCGCCAAACATACCATCGACTCAGATATCATTTTGGACGCACCCGATGGTACCACTAGGTGACGAGGCCAGGCATTAGTGTCGGTGCAAGATAGGTGCATGGTTCGCGCTAGACGCACCATAGGCTTAGAAATCATTTTGAACACACTCAATGGTAACACTAGGTTACAAGGCTCAAGTGGAAGCTCATTTCGGTCCGCTTGGAGATAGTGTTAATCTTGACGCAAGATAGGAGCACGGTTTGCGTCGAACGTACCATAGGCTCGGAAATCCTTTTGGACGCACCCAATGGAACTCGTAGGTGACGTGGGTCGTGTGGAATCTCGCTTCTTTCCATTTGGAGACAGTGTTAGTGTTGCTGCAAGATAGGTGCACGCGTTGTGCCAAACGTACCAGAGGCTCAAAAATTGTTTTGGACGCACTCGATGGTACCACTAGGTGACGAGGCTCAAGCGGAAGCTCGTTTCGGTCCTTTCGGACATAGTGCTCATCTTGACGCAAGATAGGTGCTCGGTTGCGTCGAGCGTACCATAGGCTTGGAAATCATTTTGGACGCACGTGATGGAACTCCTAGGTGATGTGGGTCATGTGGAATCTCACTTCTTTATCTTTGGAGATAGTGTTAGTGTCGGTGCAAGATAGGTTCATGTTTAGGGCCATTTGGAGACAGTGTTAGTGTTGCTGCAAGATAGGTGCACGCGTTGTGCCAAACGTACCAGAGGCTCAAAAATCGTTTTGGACGCAACTGATGGAACTCCTAGGTGACGTGGGTCATGTGGAATCTCACTTCTTTATCTTTGGAGATAGTGTTAGTGTCGGTGCAAGATAGGTGCATGGTTAGCGCCATTTGGAGACAGTGTTAGTGTTGCTGCAAGATAGGTGCACGCGTTGTGCCAAACGTACCAGAGGCTCAGAAATCATTTTGGACGCACTCGATGGTACCACTAGGTGACGAGGCTCAAGTGGAAGCTCATTTCGGGCCGTTTGAAGATTGTGCTAATCTTGATGCAAGATAGGAGCACAGTTTGCGTCGAACGTACCATAGGCTCGTAAATCATTTTGGACGCACCCGATGGAACTCCTAGGTGACGTGGGTCATGTGGAATCTCACTTCTTTCTGTTTGTGGACTGTGTTAGTGTCAGTGCAAGATAGGTGCATGGTTTGCGCTAGACGTACCATAGGCTCATAAATCGTTTTGGACGCACTCAATGGTAACACTAGGAGACGAGGCTCAAGTGGAAGCTCGTTTCGGTCCGTTTGGAGATAGTGCTAATCTTGATGCAAGATAGGTGCACCGTTTGCGTCGAGCATACCATATGCTCGGAAATCATTTTGGACGCACCTGATGGAACTCCTAGGTGACGTGGGTCATGTGGAATCTCACTTCTTTATCTTTGGAGATAGTGTTAGTGTCGGTGCAAGATAGGTGCACGGTTAGCGCCAAACATACCATCGACTCAGATATCATTTTGGACGCACCCGATGGTACCACTAGGTGACGAGGCTCAAGTGGAAGCTCGTTTCGGTCCGTTTGGAGATAGTGCTAATCTTGATGCAAGATAAGTGCACCGTTTGCGTCGAACAAACCATATGCTCGGAAATCATTTTGGATGGACCTAATGGAACTCCTAGGTGACGTGGGTCATTTGGAATCTCTCTTCTTTCCGTTTGGAGACAGGCGTTAGTGTCGGTGCAAGATAGGTGCATGGTTTGCGCTAGACGCACCATAGGCTTAGAAATTATTTTGAACACACTCAATGGTAACACTAGGTTACAAGGCTCAAGTGGAAGCTCATTTTGGTCCGTTTGGAGATAGTGTTAATCATGACACAAGATAGGAGCACGGTTTGCGTCGAACGTACCATAGGCTCGGAAATCCTTTTGGACGCACCCAATGGAACTCGTAGGTGACGTGGGTCATGTGGAATCTTGCTTCTTTCCATTTGGAGACAGTGTTAGTGTTGCTGCAAGATAGGTGCACGCGTTGTGCCAAACGTACAAGAGGCTCAAAAATCATTTTGGACGCACTCGATGGTATCACTAGGTGACGAGGCTCAAGTGGAAGCTCGTTTCGGTCCTTTCGGACATAGTGCTCATCTTGACGCAAGATAGGTGCTCGGTTTGCGTCGAGCGTACCATAGGCATGGAAATCATTTTCGACGCACCTTGATGTGGACAAGGATAACTCAACCTCAACTATGATTCAACAGTTTGTTACAGCTATACCTGCAAAACTGGGCCACGTTTCTGCATCCTTCTTCCATATCAACAGAAAGATATTGAAGTCTAGTTTCCAACGCAACAAACGGTGCATCTTTTGGACTTCCGAGCTAAGAGTTATGATCGTTTTAGTGGAAGGTGCACATGCAGCCCAGCACCTGCGCGAGAATTGAAGAGATTGCTTGAGTTCCCACTTCAGTTAGCCAAAAGTAAAGAGGACCTTTGGTATGGTGGTTAGCACCCAGATTAAGTGTCAACTTTTCGCATACTTTTCATCATTGTATAAATACCCATGTAATCCTTCTATGTAAGAGTCTCTCTCTTTTGGTTAAAATACAGCCACCTTGTGTGTGTGTTCTCCTCTCATGGAGAGAATATTTGGAATCTTTGGTAAGGCATGAGTGCTTTACAACTTTCGTTCTTTCGACTCCTGAGGGGGTTGTAGAACACCGAACTTCGGTTCATCCATTTCGTGCCTTCATGTCTATATGGCATGATTGCGTGGACTGGTTTTGTCGGCGCATGGAAGGGTGGATGTCTCGGCAGTTCGTCGCGGGTGCAAGATCTCGTGGTGCGCTACCTCTCCATCAGGTCATGCAACGATAGTTATCAAGTTTACTTATGCTCCACCATGAAGATTGGGCAATACAAGTTGCAGTCGTGTGTTCCATACACGTACACACATCATTTGGTATTCAGAGCCTTGGTTGTCATGGTGTGAGCTGATTATCTTTACAAGCTTCCTTCGCAGATTGGTATTCAATTCCTAGATAGTGTTGAGTCAAGTCAGAATGCTGATAGGGTGCCTTGAGAGATTTAAACATTGGTTTCCTCTCATTGCGTCGGGTCAATTCGATGGTTTGGTTCTCACTATATGGAGTTGTTTTCAGTTTGCGCTCGAGTTTGTAGCTATCTTGCATCGTCAAGTCTTGTTTTTTTTTTGTTCTTTCTTGAGTCAAGTTTCCAATAATGTTCGTCCAATGTTGATGCTATGAGCACGAGTCGAGGATGACTCGTTTCGAAGGGAGAGAGAATGATGTGGACAAGGATAACTCAACCTCAACTATGATTCAACAGTTTGTTACAGCTATACCTGCAAAACTGGGCCACGTTTCTGCATCCTTCTTCCATATCAACAGAAAGATATTGAAGTCTAGTTTCCAATGCAACAAACGGTGCATCTTTTGGACTTCCGAGCTAAGAGTTATGATCGTTTTAGTGGAAGGTGCACATGCAGCCCAGCACCTGCGCGAGAATTGAAGAGATTGCTTGAGTTCCCACTTCAGTTAGCCAAAAGTAAAGAGGACCTTTGGTATGGTGGTTAGCACCCAGATTAAGTGTCAACTTTTCGCATACTTTTCATCATTGTATAAATACCCATGTAATCCTTCTATGTAAGAGTCTCTCTCTTTTGGTTAAAATACAGCCACCTTGTGTGTGTGTTCTCCTCTCATGGAGAGAATATTTGGAATCTTTGGTAAGGCATGAGTGCTTTACAACTTTCGTTCTTTCGACTCCTGAGGGGGTTGTAGAACACCGAACTTCGGTTCATCCATTTCGTGCCTTCATGTCTATATGGCATGATTGCGTGGACTGGTTTTGTCGGCGCATGGAACGGTGGATGTCTCGGCAGTTCGTCGCGGGTGCAAGATCTCGTGGTGCGCTACCTCTCCATCAGGTCATGCAACGATAGTTATCAAGTTTACTTATGCTCCACCATGAAGATTGGGCAATACAAGTTGCAGTCGTGTGTTCCATACACGTACACACATCACACCTGATGGAACTCCTAGGTGACGTGGGTCATGTGGAATCTCACTTCTTTATCTTTGAAGATAGTGTTAGTGTCGGTGCAGGATAGGTTCATGGTTAGCGCCATTTGGAGACAGTGTTAGTGTTGCTGCAAGATAGGTGCACGCGTTGTGCCAAACGTACCAGAGGCTCCAAAATCATTTTGGACGCACCCGATGGTACCACTAGGTGATGAGGCTCAAGTGGAAGCTCATTTCGGTCCGTTTGAAGATTGTGCTAATCTTGATGCAAGATTGGAGCACAGTTTGCATTGAACGTTCCATAGTCTCGTAAATCATTTTGGACGCACCCGATGGAACTCCTAGGTGACGTGGGTCATGTGGAATCTCACTTCTTTCTGTTTGTGGACTGTGTTAGTGTCAGTGCAAGATAGGTGCATGGTTTGCGCTAGACGTACCATAGGCTCATAAATCATTTTGAACGCACTCAATGGTAACACTAGGTGACGAGGCTCAAGTGGAAGCTCGTTTCGGTCCGTTTGGAGATAGTGCTAATCTTGATGCAAGATAAGTGCACCGTTTGCGTCGAGCATACCATATGCTCAGAAATCATTTTGGACGCACCTGATGGAACTCCTAGGTGACGTGGGTCATGTGCAATCTCACTTCTTTATCTTTGGAGATAGTGTTAGTGTCGGTGCAAGATAGGTGCACGGTTAGCGCCAAACATACCATCGACTCAGATATCATTTTGGACGCACCCGATGGTACCACTAGGTGACGAGGCTCAAGTGGAAGTTTGTTTCGGTCCGTTTGGAGATAGTGCTAATCTTGATGCAAGATAAGTGCACCGTCTGCGTCGAACATACCATATGCTCGAAAATCATTTTGGATGGACCTGATGGAAGTCCTAGGTGATGTGGGTCATTTGGAATCTCTCTTCTTTTCGTTTGGAGACAGGCGTTAGTGTCGGTGCAAGATAGGTGCATGGTTTGCGCTAGACGCACCATAGGCTTAGAAATCATTTTGAACACACTCAATGATATGAACCCGCTAGGGTGAATCCCGATCTTTCGATGAGAGAAGGTGGATAACTCAATTTGGGGATGGAGATGACGTTCACGGCCCGACTACAACCATCCAAGGAAGCTGCGCCTTAGCAACCGATACACCACCTCCAACGGCTATCGCGATCTTGTAGAGCACGATCAACCAAACCAGTAGGGTAATTCCTGCAAGCAATCGAGGAACAAGCAAGAACAAGTAGAACAAGCAACTCAATTGCAAATATGGAGATGAAAAACCAATCTGAACTCACAAAGTTGGGGTTCTGAATCAAGTAGAACGGATGGTCTAGTCGACACACGCGTCTACAAGGAAGTAGCAATGGCTAAACTTGATCTAAACAAAACCCAATCTGTTTGTGGTGGCTCTAATCCTTATTAATACATAGGGGAACGACCAGGGGGGTGTTGGGGTCGTTCTCCAACCCTAGGATGCGTCCCTAATGGACCCAACTTGATACATGGGTCATCGGCCCAAAATAGGGTGACGCAGCACCAAAGGCAGAAAAGGTCCCGGCGTTGAAACGACGACTGCAGAAGCATCGGATAAGATATGACCATGAGTCCAGATCCGTTGGAAAATAGACTTGATAAGCTTTCCAAAAAGTGCTAGAACGTCCCAATCGGAGTCCGTATGAAGTCGTGGCGACCGTCGCAATTTGGGACTATTTTGCAGTCCGAATTCAATTTCCAAAACGTGTTGTACTTGGACTCTTTCTGTCCTTGGAACCAAAGCGACGTGGTGGCCTAGTGGAGGACGTTAGGAATACTTGGATTTGGTCCCCAATCAACTTCATTAACCTTCCATGCTTTCCATATGCAATCAAACCTTCCCTTGATCCATGTAAGTAATTCTGAAAATGAGAATGAACACACATCATGGTGCAGCATCAATTCACCAAATGTATCAAATACAATCATGATAAAGAATTGTTTCACCAGTGAATCAAAAGTTGCCAATGTGGTTATATCCGAGCAGGTGATGTCCTCATCATTCTCCCCTTCTTTCCTGCAAGTCGTCCTCGACTTGCTCCAATGGTATTCAAAGGTGCTTGCTTTGATGTTGGAGCATGGAGCGACGACTATCTTTGCATGGCCACAACCAGCAATGCTCCCCTTCTTTGGCCTACCCCTGTTGCATATCGGAAAAACTAGAAAAACTTTGCAAGACATTATTAGTGTTAGTGCAGCCCCTATTCGTTCATGGTATTGTAGCCCATAAGGATATTTCAGATTAGAGCAAATATAAACTCTATGCACCAAATATTCTCCTTTGTTGTCGATTTGCCAATTGCATGAAGCGAACAATGATTAAAACTTGGCAAACTAGAATCAAATTTAAGTTTCTCTTTTAGATAATTTAGATTACATAGAATGTCAAATTCAATATAACCCAAAGTATTTAAAGAGGACAACAAATTCAGTTCATCTTATGCACATGTAATAGGATGAAAAAGCCTATCTTCAGCACATTTGTATGGTTCCAAGCCAAAAGTATCACACTTATTCGCTACTTGTGGCATAGGAGTAAAAGGATCATCAGCACACAAGTCCTCTTTATCACAAGGAACAGCAAGTAATTCATTTTGTGACAAAGGAAAATCAGCAGTGGGTTCCACTATTTGTTGCTCTTCATTAGCATGCAGAGTGGACAAATTTTGGACATTATGGGTCACATCATTCTTGCAAGTATTCACAGATAATAGAATCTCCTTTTCAGCATTGAGAGCAAGACAAAACAATTGACCAATATGGCTATAAAAATTGCTAATTAACAAGGTTTGAATTTCAGAATTGAGCCCTCTCATGAACCTACTCATAACATCTTCCATGCATTCATCTAATCCACCAAACATGATGCAAATCTTAAAATCATGGTAGTATGCTTTTACAGTCCTACTATCTTGCTTCAAGTTGTCTAATTTTGCAACCAAATAATCAGCATAATATGCAGGAACGAATGCATCTCTAAAAAGAAATTTAAAGTCTTCCCAAGATTTTGGAACTTTGTTGTGCCTACAAATGTGTTTCCATTCTAGCAAAGCAAATTCAGTCAAAACATTGGAGGCAATATAAATCTTTTGTTTCTCAGACAGGTCATGCTCATCAAATTCATTATCTACTTTTAGCTCCCAATCAATGTAAGCTTTAGGATCAAACTTACCATCATATACCGGCAAGTGTTGAATGACATCCTGAATATGAGGGTCTAATTTCAACAACTCAAAAATCTTCGTATCACCTGCCATGATTAGTAGAAAACAAGAAACACAAAAAAATATGTATCCTCCTATCAACTACTAGGATGTGTCGGTTGTAATTCTCTCAAACTCAACTTGTTAAAACAAGCCCTTACAAGTTCTTACCAAGCAAAACAGGAGGTGACGGCAACCAACAAGTCTGCAACCGTGGAGCGAAGTGTATCGGTGCCGCAGCAACAAAAACCTCTCAAGCTGTAGTCGAATATGTGGAGCTGTAGGTGGGCTAAAGAAAAGAAGTACTAGAACCACGTTAGTTGCAAGCAAATTGAACAAACGCTCAACGACGTTATTATGCTGGTCCTAGGCTAGTACGTGCTAGAGACGCGAGCACGGACACAAACGAAGTCACCGAGCTGCAGCAAAGAAGGATCACAAGGACAGGAATAACAACAAAAGAAAAACTCTTCTCTTCTTCTTTCTCTTTTCTTTCTTTCTTTCTTTCTTTTCTGTCTTTCTTTTCTTTCTTTTTTTTTCTTTCTTTCTGCCTTTTTTTCTGTTTTTTTTCTTTCAACTAGCACAAAACTGAAATTTTGCAACAAGAAATAACAAGCTACTTACAGCAATTAAATGTTTCCTTGGGAAGGGTGATTCAAAGTAGCAAAGTCAAACAAGTGGTTGTTTTGCAAAACCAGCAGACGCCAGCGCAAATCTCCGAGGGCAATTGCGAAGCGCTCAGAATGAATTTGGGACTAAGCTCGATCCGTTGGAAAGAGGACAAGCTAAGGTTTCAGATTGTATTTAAACTCCCTATTCGGGCTCGACAAAGGAAATATGGTGCTTTTCTTTTCAAGATAAAACAGGACTCGAATCGAATTCTATCTTGATCTTGTTGGATTTCCTTTTGTAGATGGAAATATGGACGTGGATGAAACCTCCAAGGACGTGGCTAGGATAATGGTGGTAAACAAAACAAAGGAATTTGAAAATCCACCGGATTCCTAGAGAGAAACAAATAAACTCAAATCTGCGATGGTGATGTGTAAACGTGACTAGAACTCGAAACTCTAAACGACTAGACGCTAAGACCAAAGCAACTTTGCACGACGATGCAACCGTTAATTCAATAAGCCCTAACTAAGCAGTAATAGTATTAAGCTCAAAGGGGTTTTGGGATTATGAAGAACTAATCTACTAATTTTGTTTTGGCTTTTTCTGGACCATAGGAGATTAAAAACAGCAAAGAACTAGAAGTCTCTCACCGATCAACCTTGCTCTGATTACCAACTGATATGGTCCCGCTAGGGTTTGTTCCCGATCTTTCGATGAGAGAAGGTGGATAACTCGATTTGGGGATGGAGATGACGTTCACGGCCCGACTACAACCATCCAAGGATGCTGCGCCTTAGCAACCGATACACCACCTCCAACGGCTATCGCGATCTTGTGGAGCACGATCAACCAAACCACTAGGGTAATTCCTGCAAGCAATCGAGGAACAAGCAAGAACAAGTAGAACAAGCAACTCAATTGCAAATATGGAGATGAAAACCAATCTGAAATCACAAAGTTGGGGTTCTGAATCAAGTAGAACGGATGGTCTAGTCGACACACGCGTCTACAAGGAAGTAGCAATGGCTAAACTTGATCTAAACAAAACCCAATTGTTCTGGGTGGCGACTAAGGGGTATATGAAGGTGGAAGGACGACCACTAGGGTGTTGGGGTCATGCTCCAACCCTAGGACGCGTCCCTAATGGACCCAACTTGATACACGGCCCATTGGACCAAACTAAGGCGACGCAGCACCTTTGAACAGAAAACCTCTCGGTAGTAATTCGGTCATTGCGGCCGCCTCAGAACAGATATGGACTTGATTCCAGATCCATGTGAAAATAGACTTCATAAGGATTCCATGAAGTACTTGAACGCCTCAATCCGAGTCCGTATGCGACCGTGGTGAACATCACAAGTTGGAGCTGTCCTGGAGTCCGAATCCAGCCCCAAAACGTGTTGGATTTGATCTCTTTCTTTCCTTGGACCAAAAGTGACGTGGTGTCCAGGTGGAGGACGTTGGGAATAATTGGATTTGGTCCCTAGCGGGATCATATCAGTTGAACCAAAAGTTGCCAATGTGGTTATATCCGAGCAGGTGATGTCCTCATCACTCAATGGTAACACTAGGTTACAAGGCTCAAGTGGAAGCTCATTTCGGTCTGTTTGGAGATAGTGTTAATCTTGACGCAAGATAGGAGCACGGTTTGCGTCGAACGGACCATAGGCTTGGAAATCCTTTTGGACGCAACCAATGGAACTCGTAGGTGACGTGGGTCATGTGGAATCTTGCTTCTTTCCATTTGGATACAGTGTTAGTGTTGCTGCAAGATAGGTGCACGCGTTGTGCCAAACGTACTAGAGGCTCAAAAATCATTTTGGACGCACTCGACGGTACCACTAGGTGACGAGGCTCAAGTGGAAGCTCATTTTGGTCCTTTCGGACATAGTGCTCATCTTGACGCAAGATAGGTGCACGGTTTGCGTCGAGCGTACCATAGGCATGGAAATCATTTTCGACGCACCTGATGGAACTCCTAGGTGACGTGGGTCATGTGGAATCTCACTTCTTTATCTTTGAAGATAGTGTTAGTGTCGGTGCAAGATAGGTTCATGGTTAGCGCCATTTGGAGACAGTGTTAGTGTTGCTGCAAGATAGGTGCACGCGTTGTGCCAAACGTACCAGAGGCTCCAAAATCGTTTTGGACGCACTCGATGGTACCACTAGGTGACGAGGCTCAAGTGGAAGCTTATTTCGGTCCGTTTGAAGATTGTGCTAATCTTGATGCAAGATTGGAGCACAGTTTGCGTTGAACGTACCATAGTCTCGTAAATCATTTTGGACGCACCCGATGGAACTCCAAGGTGACGTGGGTCATGTGGAATCTCACTTCTTTCCGTTTGGTGACTGTGTTAGTGTTAGTGGTATGATCCCGCTAGGGTTTGTTTCCGATCTTTCGATGAGAGAAGGTGGATAACTCGATTTGGGGATGGAGACGACGTTCACGGCCCGACTACAGCCTTCCAAGCTGCGCCTTAGCAACCGATACACCACCTCCAACAGCTGCCGCGATCTTGTGGAGCGCGATCAACCAAACCACTAGGGTAATTCCTGCAAGCAATCGAGGAACAAGCAAGAACAAGTAGAACAAGCAACTCAATTGCAAATATGGAGATGAAAACCAATCTGAAATCACAAAGTTGGGGTTCTGAATCGAGTAGAACGGATGGTCCAGTCGACACACGCGTCTACAAGGAAATAGCAATGGCTAAACTTTCAACAAACAAAACCCAATCTGTTTGTGGCAGCTCTAATCCTTATTAATACATAGGGGAACGACCAGGGGGGTGTTCGGGTCGTTCTCCAACCCTAGGACGCGTCCCTAATGGACCCAACTTGATACATGGGTCATCGGCCCAAAATAGGGTGACGCAGCACCAAAAGGCAGAAAAGGTCCCGACGTTGAAACGACGACTGCAGAAGCATCGGATATGATATGGCCATGAGTATAGATCCGTTGGAAAATAGACTTGATAAGCTTTCCAAAAAGTGCTAGAACGTCCCAATCGGAGTCCGTATGAAGTCGTGGCTACCGTCGCAATTTGGGACTATTTTGCAGTCCGAATTCAACTTCCAAAACATGTTGTACTTGGACTCTTTCTGTCCTTGGAACCAAAGCGACGTGGTGGCCTAGTGGAGGACGTTAGGAATACTTGGATTTGGTCCCCAATCAACTTCATTAACCTTCCATGCTTTCCATATGCAATCAAACCTTCCCTTGATCCATGTAAGTAATTCTGAAAATGAGAATGAAAACACATCATGGTGCAGCATCAATTCATCAAATGTATCAAATACAATTATGATAAAGAATTGTTTCACCTGTGAATCAAAAGTTGCCAATGTGGTTATATCCGAGCAGGTGATGTCCTCATCAGTCAGTGCAAGATTGGTGCTAGGTTTGCGCTAGACGTACCATAGGCTCATAAATCATTTTGGACGCACTCAATGGTAACACTAGGTGACGAGGCTCAAGTGGAAGCTTATTTCGGTCCGTTTGGAGATAGTGCTAATCTTGATGCAAGATAAGTGCACCGTTTGCGTCGAGCATACCATATGCTCAGAAATCATTTTGGACGCACCTGATGGAACTCCTAGGTGACGTGGGTCATGTGCAATCTCACTTCTTTATCTTTGGAGATAGTGTTAGTGTCGGTGCAAGATAGGTGCACGGTTAGGACCAAACGTACCATCGACTCAGATATCATTTTGGACGCACCCGATGGTACCACTAGGTGACGAGGCTCAAGTGGAAGCTCGTTTTGGTCCGTTTGGAGATAGTGCTAATCTTGATGCAAGATAAGTGCACCGTCTGCGTCGAACAAACCATATGCTCGGAAATCATTTTGGATGGACCTGATGGAACTCCTAGGTGACGTGGGTCATTTGGAATCTCTCTTCTTTCCTTTTGGAGACATGCGTTAGTGTCGGTGCAAGATAGGTGCATGGTTTGCGCTAGATGCACCATAGGCTTAGAAATCATTTTGAACACACTCAATGGTAACACTAGGTTACAGGCTCAAGTGGAACCTCATTTCGGTCCGTTTGAAGATTGTGCTAATCTTGATGCAAGATAGGAGCACGGTTTGCGTCGAACGTACCATAGGCTTGGAAATCCTTTTGGACGCACCCAATGGAACTCGTAGGTGACGTGGGTCATGTGGAATCTTGTTTCTTTCCATTTGGAGACAGTGTTAGTGTTGCTGCAAGATAGGTGCACGTGTTGTGCCAAACATACCAGAGGCTCAAAAATCATTTTGGACGCACTCGATGGTACCACTAGGTGACGAGGCTCAAGTGGAAGCTCATTTTGGTCCTTTCGGACATAGTGCTCATCTTGACGCAAGATAGGTGCTCGGTTTGCGTCGAGCGTACCATAGGCATGGAAATCATTTTGGACGCACCTGATGGAACTCCTAGGTGACATGGGTCATGTGGAATCTCACTTCTTTATCTTTGGTGATAGTGTTAGTGTCGGTGCAAGATAGGTGCAAGGTTAGCGCCATTTGGAGACAGTGTTAGTGTTGCCGAAAGATAGGTGCACGCGTTATGCCAAACGTACCAGAGGCTCAAAAATCATTTTGGATGCACTCGATGGTACCACTAGGTGACGAGGCTCAAGTGGAAGCTCATTTCGGTCCGTTTGAAGATTGTGCTAATCTTGATGCAAGATTGGAGCACAGTTTGCGTCGAACGTACCATAGTCTCGTAAATCATTTTGGACGCACCCGATGGAACTCCTAGGTGACGTGGGTCATGTGGAATCTCACTTCTTTCCGTTTGGTGACTGTGTTAGTGTCAGTGCAAGATAGGTGCATGGTTTGCGCTAGACGTACCATAGGCTCATAAATCGTTTTGGACGCACTCAATGGTAACACTAGGTGACGAGGCTCAAGTGGAAGCTCGTTTCGGTCTGTTTGGAGATAGTGCTAATCTTGATGCAAGATAAGTGCACCGTTTGCGTCGAGCATACCATATGCTCGGAAATCATTTTGGACGCACCTGATGGAACTCCTAGGTGACGTGGGCCATGTGGAATCTCACTTCTTTATCTTTGGAGATGGTGTTAGTGTCGGTGCAAGATAGGTGCACGGTTAGCGCCAAACGTACCATCGACTCAGATATCATTTTGGACGCACCCGATGGTACCACTAGGTGACGAGGCTCAAGTGGAAGCTCGTTTCGGTCTGTTTGGAGATAGTGCTAATCTTGATGCAAGATAAGTGCACCGTTTGCGTCGAACATACCATATGCTAGGAAATCATTTTGGATGTACCTGATGGAACTCCTAGGTGACGTGGGTCATTTGGAATCTCTCTTCTTTCCATTTGAAGACAGGCGTTAGTGTCGGAGCAAGATAGGTGCATGGTTTGCGCTAGACGTACCATAGGCTTAGAAATCATTTTGGATGCACCTTATGGTACCACTAGGTGACGATACTCAAGTGGAAGCTCGTTTCGGTCCGTTTGGAGATAGTGCTAATCTAGACGCAAGATAGAAGCACGGTTTGCCTCGAACATACCATAGGCTTGGAAATCGTTTTGGACACACTTGATGGAACACTTAGGCGACATGGGTCATTTGGAATCTCGCTTCTTTTTGTTTGGAGATAGTGTTAGTGTCGGTGCAAGATAGGTGCATCGTTCGCGCTAGACATACCACAGGCTTAGAAATCATTATGGATGCACCCGATGGTACCACTAGGTGATGAGGCTCAAGTGGAGCTCATTTCGGTCCGTTTGAAGATAATGCTAATCTTGACGCAAGATAGGAGCACGGTTTGCGTCGAACGTACCATAGGCTCGTAAATCATTTTGGATGCACCCGATGGAACTCCTAGGTGACGTGGGTCATGTGGATTCTCACTTCTTTCGATTTGGATACTATGTTAGTGTCAGTGCAAGATAGGTGCATGGTTTGCGCTAGACGTACCATAGGCTCATAAATCGTTTTGGACGCATCAATGGTAACACTAGGTGACGAGGCTCAAGTGGAAGCTCGTTTCGGTCCGTTTGGAGACAGTGCTAATCTTGATGCAAGATAAGTGCACCGTTTGCGTCGAACATACCATATGCTCGGAAATCATTTTGGACGCACCTGATGGAACTCCTAGGTGACGTGGGTCATTTGCAATCTCACTTCTTTATCTTTGGAGATAGTGTTAGTGTCGGTGCAAGATAGGTGCACGGTTAGCGCCTAAAGTACCATCGACTCAGATATTATTTTGGACGCACCCGATGGTACCACTAGATGACGAGGCTCAAGTGGAAGCTCGTTTCGGTCCGTTTGGAGATAGTGCTAATCTTGATGCAAGATAAGTGCACCGTCTGCGTCGAACATACCATATGCTCGGAAATCATTTTGGATGGACCTGATGGAACTCCTAGGTGACGTGGGTCATTTGGAATCTCTCTTCTTTCCGTTTGGAGACAGGCGTTAGTGTCGGTGCAAGATAGGTGCATGGTTTACGCTAGACGCACCATAGGCTTAGAAATCATTTTGAACACACTCAATGGTAACACTAGGTTACAAGGCTCAAGTGGAAGCTCATTTCGGTCCGTTTGGAGATAGTGTTAATCTTGACGCAAGATAGGAGCACGGTTTGCGTCGAACGTACCATAGGCTTGGAAATCCTTTTGGACGCACCCAATGGAACTCGTAGGTGACGTGGGTCATGTGGAATCTTGTTTCTTTCCATTTGGAGACAGTGTTAGTGTTGCCGCAAGATAGGTGCACGCGTTGTGCCAAACGTACCAGAGGCTCAAAAATCATTTTGGACGCACTCGATGGTACCACTAGGTGACGAGGCTCAAGTGAAAGCTCATTTCGGTCCGTTTGAAGATTGTGCTAATCTTGACGCAAGATAGGAGCACAGTTTGCGTCGAACGTACCATAGGCTCGTAAATCATTTTGGACGCACCCGATGGAACTCCTAGGTGACATGGGTCATGTGGAATCTCACTTCTTTCCGTTTGGAGACTGTGTTAGTGTTAGTGCAAGATAGGTGCATGGTTTGCGCTAGATGTACCATAGGCTCATAAATCGTTTTGGACGCACTCAATGGTAACACTAGGTGACGAGGCTCAAGTGGAAGCTCGTTTCGGTCCGTTTGGAGATAGTGCTAATCTTGATGCAAGATAAGTGCACCGTTTGCGTCGAACATACTATATGCTCGGAAATCATTTTGGACGCACCTGATGGAACTCCTAGGTGACGTGGGTCATGTGGAATCTAACTTCTTTATCTTTGGAGATAGTGTTAGTGTCGGTGCAAGATAGGTGCACGGTTAGCGCCAAACGTACCATCGACTCAGATATCATTTTGGACGCACCCGATGGTACCACTAATTGACGAGGCTCAAGTGGAACTTCGTTTCAGTCCGTTTGGAGATAGTGCTAATCTTGATGCAAGATAAGTGCACCGTTTGCGTCGAACATACCATATGCTCGGAAATCATTTTGGATGGATCTGATGGAAGTCCTAGGTGACGTGGGTCAATTGGAATCTCTCTTCTTTCCGTTTGGAGACAGGCGTTAGTGTCGGTGCAAGATAGGTGCATGGTTTGCGCTAGACGCACCATAGGCTTAGAAATCATTTTGAACACACTCAATGGTAACACTAGGTTACAAGGCTCAAGTGGAAGCTCATTTCGGTCCGTTTGGAGATAGTGTTAATCTTGACGCAAGATAGGAGCACGGTTTGCGTCGAACGTACCATAGGCTTGGAAATCATTTGGGATGCACCTGATGGAACTCCTAGGTGACATGGGTCATGTGAAATCTCCCTTGTTTATCTTTGGAGATTGTGTTAGTGTCGGTGCAAGATAGGTGCCATGTTAGCGCCATTTAGAGACAGTGTTAGTGTTGCCGCAAGATAGGTGCACGCATTGTGCCAAACGTTCCAGAGGCTCAAAAATCATTTTGGACGCACTCGATGGTACCACTAGGTGATGAGGCTCAAGTGGAAGCTCATTTCGGTCCGTTTGGAGATAGTGCTAATCTTGATGCAAGATAAGTGCACCGTTTGCGTCGAACATACCATATGCTCGGAAATCATTTTGGACGCACCCGATGGAACTCCTATGTGACGTGGGTCATGTGGAATCTAACTTCTTTATCTTTGGAGATAGTGTTAGTGTCAGTGTAAGATAGGTGCACGGTTAGCGCCAAACATACCATCGACTCAGATATAATTTTGGATGCACCCGATGGTACCACTAGGTGACGAGGCTCAAGTGGAAGCTCGTTTCGGTCTATTTTGAGATAGTGCTAATCTTGATGCAAGATAAGTGCACCGTTTGCGTCGAACATACCATATGCTAGGAAATCATTTTGGATGTACCTGATGGAACTCCTAGGTGACGTGGGTCATTTGGAATCTCTCTTCTTTCCTTTTGAAGACAGGCGTTAGTGTTGGAGCAAGATAGGTGCATGGTTTGCGCTAGACGTACCATAGGCTTAGAAATCATTTTGGATGCACCCGATGGTACCACTAGGTGACGAGGCTCAAGTGGAAGCTCGTTTCGGTCCGTTTGGAGATAGTGCTAATCTTGATGCAAGATAAGTGCACGCGTTTGCGTCGAACATACCATATGCTCGGAAATCATTTTGGGACTTTTGATGGAACTCCTAGGTGACGTGGGCCATGTGGAATCTCACTTCTTTATCTTTGGAGATAGTGTTAGTGTCGGTGCAAGATAGGTGCACGGTTTGCGCCAAACATACCATCGACTCGAGATATCATTTTGGACGCTTTTGATGGTACCTGATGGAACTCCTAGGTGATGTGGGTCATTTGGAATCTCTCTTCTTTATCTTTGAAGATAGTGTTAGTGTCGGTGCAAGATAGGTTCATGGTTAGCGCCATTTGGAGACAGTGTTAGTGTTGCTGCAAGATAGGTGCACGCGTTGTGCCAAACGTACCAGAGGCTCAAAAATCGTTTTGGACGCACTCGATGGTACCACTAGGTGACGAGGCTCAAGTGGAAGCTCATTTCGGTCCGTTTGAAGATTGTGCTAATATTGATGCAAGATAGGAGCACAGTTTGCGTTGAACGTACCATAGTCTCGTAAATCATTTTGGACGCACCCGATGGAACTCCTAGGTGACGTGGGTCATGTGGAATCTCACTTCTTTCTGTTTGGTGACTGTGTTAGTGTCAATGCAAGATAGGTGCATGGTTTGCGCTAGACGTACCATAGGCTCATAAATCATTTTGGACGCACTCAATGGTAACACTAGGTGACGAGGCTCAAGTGGAAGCTCGTTTCGTTCCGTTTGGAGATAGTGCTAATCTTGATGCAAGATAAGTGCACCGTTTGCGTCGAACATACCATATGCTCGAAGAAATCATTTTGGGCCTTTTGATGGAACTCCTAGGTGACGTGGGCCATGTGGAATCTCACTTCTTTATCTTTGGAGATAGTGTTAGTGTCGGTGCAAGATAGGTGTGCGGTTTGCGCCAAACATACCATCGACTCGAGATATCATTTTGGACGCACCCGATGGTACCCGATGGAACTCCTAGGTGATGTGGGTCATTTGGAATCTCTCTTCTTTTATCTTTGAAGATAGTGTTAGTGTCGGTGCAAGATAGGTTCATGGTTAGTGCCATTTGGAGACAAGTGTTAGTGTTGTTTGCAAGATAGGTGCGCGCGTTGCCAAACGCGTGCAGAGGCTCAAAAATCGTTTTGGACGCACTCGATGGTACCACTAGGTGACGAGGCTCAAGTGGAAGCTCATTTCGGTCCGTTTGAAGATTGTGCTAATATTGATGCAAGATAGGAGCACAGCTTTGCGTTGAAACGTACCATAGTCTCGTAAATCATTTTGGGACGCACCGATGGAACTCCTAGGTGACGTGGGTCATGTGGAATCTCACTTCTTTCCGTTTGGTGACCGTGTTAGTGTCGATTGCAAGATAGGTGCATGGTTTTGCGCTAGGCGTACCATAGGCTCATAAATCATTTTGGACGCACTCAATGGTAACACTAGGTGACGAGGCTCAAGTGGAAGCTCGTTTCGGTCCGTTTGGAGATAGTGCTAATCTTGATGCAAGATAAGTGCACCGCTTACGCGCCGAACATACCATATGCTCGGAAATCATTTTGGACCTTTTGATGGAACTCCTATGTGACGTGGGTCATGTGGAATCTAACTTCTTTATCTTTGGAGATAGTGTTAGTGTCGGTGTAAGATAGGTGCACGGTTAGCGCCAAACACACCATCGACTCAGATATAATTTTGGATGCACCCGATGGTACCACTAGGTGACGAGGCTCAAGTGGAAGCTCGTTTCGGTCTATTTTGAGATAGTGCTAATCTTGATGCAAGATAAGTGCACCGTTTGCGTCGAACATACCATATGCTAGGAAATCATTTTGGATGTACCTGATGGAACTCCTAGGTGACGTGGGTCATTTGGAATCTCTCTTCTTTCCATTTGAAGACAGGCGTTAGTGTTGGAGCAAGATAGGTGCATGGTTTGCGCTAGACGTACCATAGGCTTAGAAATCATTTTGGATGCACCCGATGGTACCACTAGGTGACGAGGCTCAAGTGGAAGCTCGTTTCGGTCCGTTTGGAGATAGTGCTAATCTAGACGCAAGATAGAAGCACGGTTTGCCTCGAACATACCATAGGCTTGGAAATCGTTTTGGACACACTTGATGGAACACTTAGGCAACATGGGTCATTTGGAATCTCGCTTCTTTTTGTTTGGAGATAGTGTTAGTGTCGGTGCAAGATAGGTGCATGGTTCGCGCTAGACATACCACAGGCTTAGAAATCATTATGGATGCACCCGATGGTACCACTAGGTGATGAGGCTCAAGTGGAGCTCATTTCGGTCCGTTTGAAGATAGTGCTAATCTTGACGCAAGATAGGAGCACGGTTTGCGTCGAACGTACCATAGGCTCATAAATCATTTTGGATGCACCCGATGGAACTCCTAGGTGACGTGTGTCATGTGGATTCTCACTTCTTTCGATTTGGATACTATGTTAGTGTCAGTGCAAGATAGGTGCATGGTTTGCGCTAGACGTACCATAGGCTCATAAATCGTTTTGGACGCACTCAATGGTAACACTAGATGACGAGGCTCAAGTGGAAGCTCGTTTCGGTCCGTTTGGAGATAGTGCTAATCTTGATGCAAGATAAGTGCACCGTTTGCGTTGAACATACCATATGCTCGGAAATCATTTTGGACACACCTGATGGAACTCCTAGGTGACGTGGGCCATGTGGAATCTCACTTCTTTATCTTTGGAGATAGTGTTAGTGTCGGTGCAAGATAGGTGCACGGTTTGCGCCAAACATACCATCGACTCAGATATCATTTTGGACGCACCCGATGGTACCTGATGGAACTCCTAGGTGATGTGGGTCATTTGGAATCTCTCTTCTTTATCTTTGAAGATAGTGTTAGTGTCGGTGCAAGATAGGTTCATGGTTAGCGCCATTTGGAGACGATCTTAGTGTTCTTTGCAAGATAGGTGCACGCGTGCCAGCCAAAAGCGTACCAAAGGCTCAAAAATCGTTTTGGACGCACTCGATGGTACCACTAGGTGACGAGGCTCAAGTGGAAGCTCATTTCGGTCCGTTTGAAGATTGTGCTAATATTGATGCAAGATAGGAGCACAGTTTGCGTTGAACGTACCATAGTCTCGTAAATCATTTTGGACGCACCCGATGGAACTCCTAGGTGACGTGGGTCATGTGGAATCTCACTTCTTTCCGTTTGGTGACTGTGTTAGTGTCAGTGCAAGATAGGTGCATGGTTTACGCTAGACATACCATAGGCTCATAAATCGTTTTGGATGCACTCAATGGTAACACTAGGTGACGAGGCTCAAGTGGAAGCTCGTTTCGGTCCGTTTGGAGATAGTGCTAATCTTGATGCAAGATAAGTGCACCGTTTGCGTCGAACATACCATATGCTCGGAAATCATTTTGGGACTTTTGATGGAACTCCTATGTGACGTGGGTCATGTGGAATCTAACTTCTTTATCTTTGGAGATAGTGTTAGTGTCGGTGTAAGATAGGTGCAGTTAGCGCCAAACACACCATCGACTCGAGATATAATTTTGGATGCACTCGATGGTACCACTAGGTGACGAGGCTCAAGTGGAAGCTCGTTTTCGGTCTATTTTGAGATAGTGCTAATCTTGATGCAAGATAAGTGCACCGCTTATGCGTCGAACATACCATATGCTAGGAAATCATTTTGGATGTACCGATGGAACTCCTAGGTGACGTGGGTCATTTGGAATCTCTCTTCTTTCCATTTGAAGACAGGCGTTAGTGTTGGAGCAAGATAGGTGCATGGTTTGCGCTAGACATACCATAGGCTTAGAAATCATTTTGGATGCACCCGATGGTACCACTAGGTGACGAGGCTCAAGTGGAAGCTCGTTTGGTCCGTTTGGAGATAGTGCTAATCTAGACGCAAGATAGAAGCACGGTTTGCCTCGAACATACCATAGGCTTGGAAATCGCTTTTGGACACACTTGATGGAACACTTAGGCGACATGGGTCATTTGGAATCTCGCTTCTTTTTGTTTGGAGATAGTGTTAGTGTCGGTGCAAGATAGGTGCATGGTTCAAGCGCTTAGACATACCACAGGCTTAGAAATCATTATGGATGCACCCGATGGTACCACTAGGTGATGAGGCTCAAGTGGAGCTCATTTCGGTCCGTTTGAAGATAGTGCTAATCTTGACGCAAGATAGGAGCACGGTTTGCGTCGAACGCATACCATAGGCTCATAAATCATTTTGGATGCACCGATGGAACTCCTAGGTGACGTGTGTCATGTGGATTCTCACTTCTTTCGATTTGGATACTATGTTAGTGTCGATTGCAAGATAGGTGCATGGTTTGCGCTAGACGTACCATAGGCTCATAAATCGCTTTTGGACGCACTCAATGGTAACACTAGGTGACGAGGCTCAAGTGGAAGCTTCGTTTGGTCCGTTTGGAGATAGTGCTAATCTTGATGCAAGATAAGTGCACCGTTTGCGTCGAACATACCATATGCTCGGAAATCATTTTGGGCCTTTTGATGGAACTCCTAGGTGACGTGGGCCATGTGGAATCTCACTTCTTTATCTTTGGAGATAGTGTTAGTGTCGGTGCAAGATAGGTGCACGGTTGGCGCCCAAACATACCATCGACTCGAGATATCATTTTGGGACGCACCCGATGGTACCGATGGAACTCCTAGGTGATGTGGGTCATTTGGAATCTCTCTTCTTTATCTTTGAAGATAGTGTTAGTGTCGGTGCAAGATAGGTTCATGGTTAGCGCCATTGGGAGGCAGTGTTAGTGTTCTTTGCAAGATAGGTGCGCGTTGTGCCAAAGCGTGCAGAGGCTCAAAAAATCGTTTTGGACCACTCGATGGTACCACTAGGTGACGAGGCTCAAGTGGAAGCTCATTTGGTCCGTTTGAAGATTGTGCTAATATTGATGCAAGATAGGAGCACGGTTTGCGTTGAACGTACCATAGTCTCGAAATCATTTTGGGACTTTTGATGGAACTCCCTAGGTGGCGTGGGTCATGTGGAATCTCACTTCTTTCTGTTTGGTGACCGTGTTAGTGTCAATGCAAGATAGGTGCATGGTTTGCGCTAGGCGCATACCATAGGCTCATAAATCATTTTGGACGCACTCAATGGTAACACTAGGTGACGAGGCTCAAGTGGAAGCTTCGTTTCGTTCCGTTTGGAGATAGTGCTAATCTTGATGCAAGATAAGTGCACCGCTTTGCGTCGAACATACCATATGCTCGAAATCATTTTGGGCCTTTTGATGGAACTCCTAGGTGACGTGGGCCATGTGGAATCTCACTTCTTTATCTTTGGAGATAGTGTTAGTGTCGGTGCAAGATAGGTGCACGGTTTGCGCCAAACATACCATCGACTCAGATATCATTTTGGGACGCACCCGATGGTACTGATGGAACTCCTAGGTGATGTGGGTCATTTGGAATCTCTCTTCTTTTATCTTTGAAGATAGTGTTAGTGTCGGTGCAAGATAGGTTCATGGTTAGTGCCATTGGAGAGCGAGTGTTAGTGTTGTTGCAAGATAGGTGCGCGTTGTGCCAAACGTACGAGAGGCTCAAAAATCGTTTTGGACGACTTTCGATGGTACCACTAGGTGACGAGGCTCAAGTGGAAGCTCATTCGGTCCGTTTGAAGATTGTGCTAATATTGATGCAAGATAGGAGCACGGTTTTGCGTTGAACGTACCATAGTCTCGTAAATCATTTTGGACGCACCGATGGAACTCCTAGGTGACGTGGGTCATGTGGAATCTCACTTCTTTCCGTTTGGTGGACCGTGTGTTAGTGTCGATTGCAAGATAGGTGCATGGTTTACGCTAGACATACCATAGGCTCATAAATCGTTTTGGATGCACTCAATGGTAACACTAGGTGACGAGGCTCAAGTGGAAGCTCGTTTGGTCCGTTTGGAGATAGTGCTAATCTTGATGCAAGATAAGTGCACCGTTTGCGTCGAACATACCATATGCTCGGAAATCATTTTGGGACGCTTTTGATGGAACTCCTATGTGACGTGGGTCATGTGGAATCTAACTTCTTTATCTTTGGAGATAGTGTTAGTGTCGGTGTAAGATAGGTGCAGTTAGCGCCAAACATACCATCGACTCGAGATATAATTTTGGATGCACCCGATGGTACCACTAGGTGACGAGGCTCAAGTGGAAGCTCGTTTGGTCTATTTTGAGATAGTGCTAATCTTGATGCAAGATAAGTGCACCGCTTGCGTCGAACATACCATATGCTAGGGAAATCATTTTGGATGTACTGATGGAACTCCTAGGTGACGTGGGTCATTTGGAATCTCTCTTCTTTTCCTTTTGAAGACAGGCGTTAGTGTTGGAGCAAGATAGGTGCATGGTTTGCGCTAGACGTACCATAGGCTTAGAAATCATTTTGGATGCACCCGATGGTACCACTAGGTGACGAGGCTCAAGTGGAAGCTCGTTTCGGTCCGTTTGGAGATAGTGCTAATCTAGACGCAAGATAGAAGCACGGTTTGCCTCGAACATACCATAGGCTTGGAAATCGTTTTGGACACACTTGATGGAACACTTAGGCGACATGGGTCATTTGGAATCTCGCTTCTTTTTGTTTGGAGATAGTGTTAGTGTCGATTGCAAGATAGGTGCATGGTTGGCGCTAGACATACCACGAGCTTAGAAATCATTATGGATGCACCATGATGGTACCACTAGGTGATGAGGCTCAAGTGGAGCTCATTTCGGTCTGTTTGAAGATAGTGCTAATCTTGACGCAAGATAGGAGCACGGTTTGCGTCGAACGTACCATAGGCTCATAAATCATTTTGGATGCACCCGATGGAACTCCTAGGTGACGTGTGTCATGTGGATTCTCACTTCTTTCGATTTGGATACTATGTTAGTGTCAGTGCAAGATAGGTGCATGGTTTGCGCTAGACGTACCATAGGCTCATAAATCGTTTTGGACGCACTCAATGGTAACACTAGGTGACGAGGCTCAAGTGGAAGCTCGTTTCGGTCCGTTTGGAGATAGTGCTAATCTTCATGCAAGATAAGTGCACCGTTTGCGTCGAACATACCATATGCTCGGAAATCATTTTGGGACTTTTGATGGAACTCCTAGGTGACGTGGGCCATGTGGAATCTCACTTCTTTATCTTTGGAGATAGTGTTAGTGTCGGTGCAAGATAGGTGCACGGTTTGCGCCAAACATACCATCGACTCAGATATCATTTTGGACGCACCCGATGGTACCTAATGGAACTCCTAGGTGATGTGGGTCATTTGGAATCTCTCTTCTTTATCTTTGAAGATAGTGTTAGTGTCGGTGCAAGATAGGTTCATGGTTAGCGCCATTTGGAGACAAAGATGTTAGTGTTCTTTGCAAGATAGGTGCACGCGTTACAGCCAAACGTACTGCAGGCTCAAAATCGTTTTGGGCGACTCGATGGTACCACTAGGTGACGAGGCTCAAGTGGAAGCTCATTTCGGTCCGTTTGAAGATTGTGCTAATATTGATGCAAGATAGGAGCACAGTTTGCGTTGAACGTACCATAGTCTCGTAAATCATTTTGGACGCACCCAATGGAACTCCTAGGTGACGTGGGTCATGTGGAATCTCACTTCTTTCTGTTTGGTGATTGTGTTAGTGTCAGTGCAAGATAGGTGCATGGTTTGCGCTAGACGTACCATAGGCTCATAAATCATTTTGGACGCACTCAATGGTAACACTAGGTGACGAGGCTCAAGTGGAAGCTCGTTTCGGTCCGTTTGGAGATAGTGCTAATCTTGATGCAAGATAAGTGCACCGTTTGCGTCGAACATACCATATGCTCGGAAATCATTTTGGACGCACCTGATGGAACTCCTAGGTGACGTGGGCCATGTGGAATCTCACTTCTTTATCTTTGGAGATAGTGTTAGTGTCGGTGCAAGATAGGTGCACGGTTTGCGCCAAACATACCATCGACTCAGATATCATTTTGGACGCACCCGATGGTACCTGATGGAACTCCTAGGTGATGTGGGTCATTTGGAATCTCTCTTCTTTTATCTTTGAAGATAGTGTTAGTGTCGGTGCAAGATAAGTTCATGGTTAGTGCCATTTGGAGACAGTGTTAGTGTTGCTGCAAGATAGGTGCACGCGTTGTGCCAAGCGTGCATTGAGGCTCAAAAATCGTTTTGGGCGACTCGATGGTACCACTAGGTGACGAGGCTCAAGTGGAAGCTCATTTCGGTCCGTTTGAAGATTGTGCTAATATTGATGCAAGATAGGAGCACAGATTTGCGTTGAAGCGTATACCATAGTCTCGTAAATCATTTTGGACGCACCCGATGGAACTCCTAGGTGACGTGGGTCATGTGGAATCTCACTTCTTTCCGTTTGGTGACTGTGTTAGTGTCAGTGCAAGATAGGTGCATGGTTTACGCTAGACATACCATAGGCTCATAAATCGTTTTGGATGCACTCAATGGTAACACTAGGTGACGAGGCTCAAGTGGAAGCTCGTTTTGGTCCGTTTGGAGATAGTGCTAATCTTGATGCAAGATAAGTGCACCGTTTGCGTCGAACATACCATATGCTCGGAAATCATTTTGGACGCACCTGATGGAACTCCTATGTGACGTGGGTCATGTGGAATCTAACTTCTTTATCTTTGGAGATAGTGTTAGTGTCGGTGTAAGATAGGTGCACGGTTAGCGCCAAACATACCATCGACTCAGATATAATTTTGGATGCACCCGATGGTACCACTAGGTGACGAGGCTCAAGTGGAAGCTCGTTTCGGTCTATTTTGAGATAGTGCTAATCTTGATGCAAGATAAGTGCACCGTTTGCGTCGAACATACCATATGCTAGGAAATCATTTTGGATGTACCTGATGGAACTCCTAGGTGACGTGGGTCATTTGGAATCTCTCTTCTTTCCATTTGAAGACAGGCGTTAGTGTTGGAGCAAGATAGGTGCATGGTTTGCGCTAGACGTACCATAGGCTTAGAAATCATTTTGGATGCACCCGATGGTACCACTAGGTGACGAGGCTCAAGTGGAAGCTCGTTTCGGTCCGTTTGGAGATAGTGCTAATCTAGACGCAAGATAGAAGCACGGTTTGCCTCGAACATACCATAGGCTTGGAAATCGTTTTGGACACACTTGATGGAACACTTAGGCGACATGGGTCATTTGGAATCTCGCTTCTTTTTGTTTGGAGATAGTGTTAGTGTCGGTGCAAGATAGGTGCATGGTTCGCGCTAGACATACCACAGGCTTAGAAATCATTATGGATGCACCCGATGGTACCACTAGGTGATGAGGCTCAAGTGGAGCTCATTTGGTCCGTTTGAAGATAGTGCTAATCTTGACGCAAGATAGGAGCACGGTTTTGCGTCGAACGCATTACCATAGGCTCATAAATCATTTTGGATGCACCCGATGGAACTCCTAGGTGACGTGTGTCATGTGGATTCTCACTTCTTTCGATTTGGATACTATGTTAGTGTCGATTGCAAGATAGGTGCATGGTTTGCGCTAGGCGTACCATAGGCTCATAAATCGATTTTGGACGCACTCAATGGTAACACTAGGTGTGAGGCTCAAGTGGAAGCTTCGTTTCGGTCCGTTTGGAGATAGTGCTAATCTTGATGCAAGATAAGTGCACCGTTTGCGCCGAACATACCATATGCTCGGAAATCATTTTGGGCCTTTTGATGGAACTCCTAGGTGACGTGGGCCATGTGGAATCTCACTTCTTTATCTTTGGAGATAGTGTTAGTGTCGATTGCAAGATAGGTGCACGTTTTGCATAAACATACCATCGACTCGAGATATCATTTTGGGCGCACCCGATGGTACTGATGGAACTCCTAGGTGATGTGGGTCATTTGGAATCTCTTCTTTATCTTTGAAGATAGTGTTAGTGTCGGTGCAAGATAGGTTCATGGTTAGCGCCATTTGGAGACAAAGTGTAGTGTTGCTTTGCAAGATAGGTGCACGCGTTGTGCCAAACGCGTACAGAGGCTCAAAAATCGTTTTGGACGACTTTTCGATGGTACCACTAGGTGACGAGGCTCAAGTGGAAGCTCATTTCGTCCGTTTGAAGATTGTGCTAATATTGATGCAAGATAGGAGCACAGTTTTGCGTTGAACGTACCATAGTCTCAGTAAATCATTTTGGACGCACCGATGGAACTCCTAGGTGACGTGGGTCATGTGGAATCTCACTTCTTTCCGTTTGGTGTTGTGGTTAGTGTCGATTGCAAGATAGGTGCATGGTTTACGCTAGACATACCATAGGCTCATAAATCGTTTTGGATGCACTCAATGGTAACACTAGGTGACGAGGCTCAAGTGGAAGCTCGTTTCGGTCCGTTTGGAGATAGTGCTAATCTTGATGCAAGATAAGTGCACCGGTTTGCGTCGAACATACCATATGCTCGGAAATCATTTTGGACGCTTTTGATGGAACTCCTAGGTGACGTGGGCCATGTGGAATCTCACTTCTTTATCTTTGGAGATAGTGTTAGTGTCGGTGCAAGATAGGTGCATGGTTTGCGCCAAACATACCATCGACTCAGATATCATTTTGGATGCACCCGATGGTACCTGATGGAACTCCTAGGTGATGTGGGTCATTTGGAATCTCTCTTCTTTATCTTTGAAGATAGTGTTAGTGTCGGTGCAAGATAGGTTCATGGTTAGCGCCATTTGGAGCAGTGTTAGTGTTGTTGCTGCAAGATAGGTGCGCAGCGTTGTGCCAAACGTACTGAGAGGCTCAAAATCGTTTTGGACGACTCGATGGTACCACTAGGTGACGAGGCTCAAGTGGAAGCTCATTTCGGTCCGTTTGAAGATTGTGCTAATATTGATGCAAGATAGGAGCACAGTTTGCGTTGAACGTACCATAGTCTCGTAAATCATTTTGGACGCACCCGATGGAACTCCTAGGTGACGTGGGTCATGTGGAATCTCACTTCTTTCTGCTTTGGTGACCGTGTTAGTGTCGATTGCAAGATAGGTGCATGGTTTGCGCTTAGACGTACCATAGGCCCATAAATCATTTTGGACGCACTCAATGGTAACACTAGGTGACGAGGCTCAAGTGGAAGCTCGTTTCGTCCGTTTGGAGATAGTGCTAATCTTGATGCAAGATAAGTGCACCGCTTGCGCCGAACATACCATATGCTCGAAATCATTTTGGACCTTTTGATGGAACTCCTAGGTGACGTGGGCCATGTGGAATCTCACTTCTTTATCTTTGGAGATAGTGTTAGTGTCGGTGCAAGATAGGTGCACGGTTTGCGCCAAACATACCATCGACTCGAGATATCATTTTGACGCCTTTCGATGGTACCGATGGAACTCCTAGGTGATGTGGGTCATTTGGAATCTCTTCTTTATCTTTGAAGATAGTGTTAGTGTCGGTGCAAGATATAGGTCATGGTTAGCGCCATTTGGAGACAAGTGTTAGTGTTGTTGCAAGATAGGTGCACGTTGTGCCAAACATACCGAGGCTCAAAAATCGTTTGGGACGACTCGATGGTACCACTAGGTGACGAGGCTCAAGTGGAAGCTCATTTCGGTCCGTTTGAAGATTGTGCTAATATTGATGCAAGATAGGAGCACAGTTTGCGTTGAACGTACCATAGTCTCGTAAATCATTTTGGACGCACCCGATGGAACTCCTAGGTGACGTGGGTCATGTGGAATCTCACTTCTTTCCGTTTGGTGACTGTGTTAGTGTTAGTGCAAGATAGGTGCATGGTTTGCGCTAGACGTAACATAGGCTCATAAATCATTTTGGACGCACTCAATGGTAACACTAGGTGACGAGGCTCAAGTGGAAGCTCGTTTCGGTCCGTTTGGAGATAGTGCTAATCTAGACGCAAGATAGAAGCACGGTTTGCCTCGAACATACCATAGGCTTGGAAATTGTTTTGGACACACTTGATGGAACACTTAGGCGACGTGGGTCATTTGGAATCTCGCTTCTTTTTGTTTGGAGATAGTGTTAGTGTCGGTGCAAGATAGGTGCATGGTTCACGCTAGACATACCATAGGCTTAGAAATCATTTTGGATGCACCCGATGGTACCACTAGGTGATGAGGCTCAAGTGGAGCTCATTTCGGTCCGTTTGAAGATAGTGCTAATCTTGACGCAAGATAGGAGCACGGTTTGCGTCGAACGTACCATAGGCTCATAAATCATTTTGGACGCACCCGACAGAACTCCTAGGTGACATGGGTCATGTGGAATCTCACTTCTTTCCATTTGGAGACTGTGTTAGTGTCAGTGCAATTTAGGTGCATGGTTTGCGCTAGACGTACCATAGGCTCATAAATCGTTTTCGACGCACTCAATGGTAACACTAGGTGACGAGGCTCAAGTGGAAGCTCGTTTCGGTCCGTTTGGAGATAGTGCTAATCTTGATGCAAGATAAGTGCACCATTTGCGCCGAACATACCATATGCTCGGAAATCATTTTGGATGCACCTGATGGAACTCCTAGGTGACGTGGGTGATGTGGAATCTCACTTCTTTATCTTTGGAGGTATTGTTAGTGTCGGTGCAAGATAGGTGCACAGTTAGCGCGTAAACGCATTACCATCGACTCATATATCATTTTGGACGCATCCGATGGTACCACTAGGTGACGAGGCTCAAGTGGAAGCTCGTTTCAGTCCGTTTGGAGATAGTGCTAATCTTGATGCAAGATAAGTGCACCATTTGCGTCGAACATACCATATGGTCGGAAATCATTTTGGATGGACCTGATGGAACTCCTAGGTGACGTGGGTCATTTGGAATCTCTCTTCTTTCCGTTTGGAGACAGGAGTTAGTGTCGGAGCAAGATAGGTGCATGGTTTGCGCTAGACGTACCATAGGCTTAGAAATCATTTTGGATGCACCCGATGGTACCACTAGGTGACGAGGCTCAAGTGGAATCTCGTTTCGGTCCGTTTGGAGATAGTGCTAATCTAGACGCAAGATAGAAGCACGGTTTGCCTCGAACATACCATAGGCTTGGAAATTGTTTTGGACACACTTGATGGAACACTTAGGCGACGTGGGTCATTTGGAATCTCGCTTCTTTTTATTTGGAGATAGTGTTAGTGTCGGTGCAAGATAGGTGCATGGTTCACGCTAGACATACCACAGGCTTAGAAATCATTTTGGATGCACCCGATGGTACCACTAGGTGATGAGGCTCAAGTGGAGCTCATTTCGGTCCGTTTGAAGATAGTGCTAATCTTGACGCAAGATAGGAGCACGGTTTGCGTCGAACGTACCATAGGCTCATAAATCATTTTGGACGCACCCGATGGAACTCCTAGGTGACGTGGGTCATGTAGATTCTCACTTCTTTCGATTTGGAGACTGTGTTAGTGTCAGTGCAAGATAGGTGCATGGTTTGCGCTAGACGTACCATAGGCTCATAAATTGTTTTGGATGCACTCAATGGTAACACTAGGTGACGAGGCTCAAGTGGAAGCTCGTTTCGGTCCGTTTGGAGATAGTGCTAATCTTGATGCAAGATAAGTGCACCATTTGCGTCGAACATACCATATGCTCGGAAATCATTTTCGATGCACCTGATGGAACTCCTAGGTGACGTGGGTCATGTGCAATATCACTTCTTTATCTTTGGAGATAGTGTTAGTGTCGGTGCAAGATAGGTGCACGGTTAGCGCCAAACGTACCATCGACTCAGATATCATTTTGGGACGCACCGATGGTACCACTAGGTGACGAGGCTCAAGTGGAAGCTCGTTTCGGGTCCGTTTGGAGATAGTGCTAATCTTGATGCAAGATAAGTGCACCGTTCTGCGTCGAACATACCATATGCTCGGAAATCATTTTGGATGGACCTGATGGAACTCCTAGGTGACGTGGGTCATTTGGAATCTCTCTTCTTTCCGTTTGGAGACAGACGTTAGTGTCGGTGCAAGATAGGTGCATGGTTTGCGCTAGACGCACCATAGGCCTAGAAATCATTTTGAACACACTCAATGGTAACACTAGGTTACCGGCTCAAGTGGAAGCTCATTTCTGTCCGTTTGGAGATAGTGTTAATCTTGACGCAAGATAGGAGCACGGTTTGCGTCGAACGTACAATAGGCTTGGAAATCATTTTGGATGCACTCAATGGCACCACTAGGTGATGAGGCTCAAGTGGAGCTCATTTCGGTCCTTTCGGACATAGTGCTAATCCTGACGCAAGATAGGAGCACGGTTTGCGTCGAACGTACCATAGGCTCAGAAATCCTTTTGGACGCACCCAATGGAACTCGTAGGTGACGTGGGTCATGTGGAATCTTGCTTCTTTCCATTTGGAGACAGTGTTAGTGTTGCTGCAAGATAGTTGCACGCGTTGTGCCAAACGTACCAGAGGCTCAAAATCGTTTTGGACGCACTCAACGGTACCACTAGGTGACAAGGCTCAAGTGGAAGCTTGTTTTGTTCCTTTCGGACATAGTGCTAATCTTGACGCAAGATAGGTGCTCGGTTTGCGTCGAGCGTACCATAGGCTTGGAAATCAATTTGGACGCACCTGATGGAACTCCTAGGTGACGTGGGTCATGTGGAATCTCACTTCTTTATCTTTTGAGATAGTGTTAGTGTCGGTGCAAGATAGGTGCATGGTTAGCGCCATTTGGAGACAGTGTTAGTGTTGCTGCAAGATAGGTGCACGCATTGTGCCAAACGTACCAGAGGCTCAAAAATCGTTTTGGACGCACTCAACGGTAGCATTAGGTGACGAGGCTCAAGTGGAAGCTCATTTCGGTCCGTTTGAAGATTGTGCGAATCTTGACGCAAGATAGGAGCACAGTTTGCGTCGAACGTACCATAGGCTCGTAAATCATTTTGGACGCACCCGACGGAACTCCTAGGTGACATGGGTCATGTGGAATCTCACTTCTTTCCATTTGGAGACTGTGTTAGTGTCAGTGCAATTTAGGTGCATGGTTTGCGCTAGACGTACCATAGGCTCATAAATCGTTTTGGACGCACTCAATGGTAACACTAGGTGACGAGGCTCAAGTGGAAGCTCGTTTCGGTCCGTTTGGAGATAGTGCTAATCTTGATGCAAGATAAGTGCACCATTTGCGTCGAACATACCATATGATGAAATCATTTTGGACTTTTCAGATGGAACTCCTAGGTGACGTGGGTCATGTGGATTCTCACTTCTTTTCGATTTGGAGACCGTGTTAGTGTCGGGTGCAAAAATAGGTGCATGGTTTGGCGCTAGACGTACCATAGGCTCATAAATTGTTTTGGACGCACTCAATGGTAGCATTAGGTAACGAGGCTCAAGTGGAAGCTCATTTCGGTCCATTTGGAGATAGGGCTAATCTTGATGCAAGATAAGTGCACCGTTTGCGTCGAACATACCATATGCTCGGAAATCATTTTGGATGCACGCACCTGATGGAACTCCTAGGTGACGTGGGTCATGTGGAATCTCACTTCTATCTCGTGGAGATAGTGTTAGTGTCGGTGCAAGATAGGTGCACAGTTAGCGTAAACGTACCATCGACTCAGATATCATTTTGGACGCGCCTGATGGTACCACTAGGTGACGAGGCTCAAGTGGAAGCTTGTTTCGGTCCGTTTGGAGATAGTGCTAATCTTGATGGAAGATAAGTGCACCGTTTACGTCGAACATACCATATGCTTGGAAATCATTTTGGATGGACCGATGGAACTCCTAGGTGACGTGGGTCATTTGGAATCTCTCTCTTCTTTCCGTTTGGAGATAGGCGTTAGTGTCGGTGCAAGATAGGTGCATGGTTTGCGCTTAGACGCACCATAGGCTCGTAAATCATTTTGAACACACTCAATGGTAACACTAGGTTCTAGGCTCAAGTGGAAGCTCATTTTGGTCCATTTTGAGATAGTGTTAATCTTGACGCAAGATAGGAGCACGTTTTGCGTCGAACGTACTATAGGCTCGAAATCCTTTTGGACGCACCCAATGGAACTCGAGGTGACGTGGGTCATGTGGAATCTTGCTTCTTTCCATTTGGAGACAGCGGTGTTAGTGTTCTTTGCGCAAGATAGTTGCACGCGTTGTGCCAAAACGTACTCGAGAGGCTCAAAATCGCTTTTGGACGCACTCAACGGTACCACTAGGTGACAAGGCTCAAGTGGAAGCTTGTTTTGTTCCTTTCGGACATAGTGCTAATCTTGACGCAAGATAGGTGCTCGGTTTGCGTCGAGCGTACCATAGGCTTGGAAATCAATTTGGACGCACCTGATGGAACTCCTAGGTGACGTGGGTCATGTGGAATCTCACTTCTTTATCTTTTGAGATAGTGTTAGTGTCGGTGCAAGATAGGTGCATGGTTAGCGCCATTTGGAGACAAAGGTTAGTGTTCTTTGCAAGATAGGTGCACGCATTGTGCCAAACGTACCAGAGGCTCAAAAATCGTTTTGGACGCACTCAACGGTAGCATTAGGTGACGAGGCTCAAGTGGAAGCTCATTTCGGTCCGTTTGAAGATTGTGCGAATCTTGACGCAAGATAGGAGCACAGTTTGCGTCGAACGTACCATAGGCTCGTAAATCATTTTGGACGCACCCGACGGAACTCCTAGGTGACATGGGTCATGGAATCTCACTTCTTTCCATTTGGAGACTGTGTTAGTGTCGATTGCAATTTAGGTGCATGGTTTGCGCTAGACGTACCATAGGCTCATAAATCGCTTTTGGACGCACTCAATGGTAACACTAGGTGACGCAGGCTCAAGTGGAAGCTCGTTTCGTCCGCTTGGAGATAGTGCTAATCTTGATGCAAGATAAGTGCACCATTTGCGTCGAACATACCATATGATCGAAATCATTTGGACGCACTGGATGGAACTCCTAGGTGACGTGGGTCATGTGGATTCTCACTTCTTTTCGATTTGGAGACCGTGTTAGTGTCGATTGCAAGATAGGTGCATGGTTTGCGCTAGACGTACCATAGGCTCATAAATTGTTTTGGACGACTCAATGGTAACACTAGGGTAACGAGGCTCAAGTGGAAGCTCATTTCGTCCATTTGGAGATAGGGCTAATCTTGATGCAAGATAAGTGCACCGCTTGCGTCGAACATACCATATGCTCGGAAATCATTTTGGGACGACGCTTTTTGATGGAACTCCTAGGTGACGTGGGTCATGTGGAATCTCACTCTCTATCTGTGGAGATAGTGTTAGTGTCGGTGCAAGATAGGTGCACGGTTAGCGCCAAACGTACTCATCGACTCAGATATCATTTTGACGCCTCGATGGTACCACTAGGTGACGAGGCTCAAGTGGAAGCTTGTTTCGTCCGTTTGGAGATAGTGCTAATCTTGATGGAAGATAAGTGCACCGCTTACGTCGAACATACCATATGCTTGGAAATCATTTTGGATGGACTCGATGGAACTCCTAGGTGACGTGGGTCATTTGGAATCTCTTCTTTCCGTTTGGAGATAGGCGTTAGTGTCGGTGCAAGATAGGTGCATGGTTTGCGCTAGACGCAACCATAGGCTCGTAAATCATTTTGAACACACTCAATGGTAAACATCAGGTTAGGTGCTCAAGTGGAA
>CAJGYO010000590.1:0-66631 GCA_904845875.1 Miscanthus lutarioriparius
CGAAACAAGTGACATTCCACATGACCCACATCACCCAGGTGTTCCATCGGGTGCGTCCAAAACGATGTCCGAGACTTTGGTACGTTCGACGCAAAACGTGCACCTATCTCGCATCAAGATTACCAGTATATGCAAATGGACTAAAACGAGCTTTCACTTGAGTTTCGTCACCTAAGAGTCCAAAACGATTTCTGAGCCAATGGTACATTTGGTGCAAACCATGCACCACTCTTGCACCGACACTATCGCTGTGTCCAAAGAGAAAGAAGTGAGATTCTGCATGACCCACGTCACCTAGGAGTTCCATCGGCTGTGTCCAAAATGATTTCCGAGCCTATGGTACGTTCGACGCACACCGGGCACCTATCTTGCGTCAAAATTAGCACTATCTCCAAAAGGACCGAAATGAGCTTCCACTTGAGCCACATTACTAGTGGTACCATCAGGTGTGTCCAAAATGATTTCTGAGACTATGGTACGTCTAGCACAAACCATGCACCTATCTTGCACCGACACTAACACAGTCTCCAACCGGAAACAAGTGACATTCCACATGACCCACTTCGCCTAGGAGTTCTATTGGGTGCGTCCAAAACGATGTCCGAGACTATGGTACGTTCGGCACAAACCGTGCACCTATCTTGCGTCAAGATTAGCACTATGTCCAAACAGATCAAAAAGAGCTTTCACTTGAGCCTCGACACTTAGGAGTACCATTGGGTGCGTCCAAAATGATTTCTGAGCCGATGGTACGTTTGGCGCAAACCGTGCACCTATCCTGCACCGACACTAACACTGTCTCCAAAGAGAAAGAAGTGAGATTCTGCATGACCCACGTCACCTAGGAGTTCCATCGGGTGTGTCCAAAATGAAGTCCGAGCCTTTGTTGCGTTCGATGCAAACCGTGCACCTATCTTGCGTCAAGATTACCACTATCTCCTAAAGGACCCAAATGATCTTCCACTTGAGCCTCGTTACTAGTGGTACCATTAGGTGTGTCCAAAACAATTTCTGAGCCTATGGTACGTCTAGTGCAAACTATGCACCTATCTTGCACCGACACTAACACAGTCTCCAACCGGAAACAAGTGACATTCAACATGACCCACGTCACCTAGGAGTTCCATCGGGTGCGTCCAAAACGATGTCCAAGACTTTGGTACATTCGACGCAAACCGTGTACCTATCTCGCGTCAAGATTAGCACTATCTCCAAACGGACGAAAACGAGCTTTCACTTGAGTTTCGTCACCCTAGAGTCCAAAACGATTTCTGAGCCAATGGTACATTTGGCGCAAACCGTGCACCTATCTTGCACCGACACTAACATTGTCTCCAAAGACAAAGAAGTGAAATTCTGCATGACACACGTCACCTAGTAGTTCCATTGGGTGTGTCCAAAATGATTTCCGAGCCTATGGTACGTTCGACGTAAACCGTGCACCTATCTTGCGTCAAAATTAGCACTATCTCCAAAATGACCGAAATGAGCTTCCACTTGAGCCTCGTTACTAGTGGTACCATCATGTGCGTCCAGAATGATTTCCGAGCCTATGGTACGTTCGACACAAACCGTGCATCTATCGTGCGTCAAGATTAGCACTATCTCCAAATGGACCGAAATGAGCTTCCACTTGAGCCTCGTCACCTAGGAGTACCATCGGAATCGTCCAAAACCACTTCTGAGCCGATGGTACGTTTGGCGCAAACCGTGCAGCTTTCTTGCACCGACACTAACACTGTCTCCAAGGAGAAAGAAGTGAGATTCTGCATGACCCACGTCACCTAGGAGTTCCATCGGGTGTGTCCAAAATGATGTCCGAGCCTATGGTACGTTCGACGCAAACCGTGCACCTATCTTGCGTCAAGATTAGCACTATCTCCTAAAGGCCGTAATGAGCTTCCACTAGAGCCTCGTTACTAGTGGTACCATCAGGTGCGTCCAAAATGATTTCTGAGCCTATGGTACGTCTAGCACAAACCATGCACCTATCTTGCACCGACACTAACACAGTCTCCAACCGGAAACAAGTGACATTCCACATGACCCACGTCACCTAGGAGTTCCAGCGGGTGCGTCCAAAATGATGTCCGAGACTATGGTACGTTCGGCACAAACCGTGCACCTATCTTGCATCAAGATTAGCACTATGTCCAAATGGATCAAAACGAGCTTTCACTTGAGCCTCGACACTTAGGAGTACCATCGGGTGCGTCTGAAATGATTTCTGAGCCGATGGTACGTTTGGCGCAAACCATGCACCTGTCCTGCACCGACACTAACACTGTCTCCAAAGAGAAAGAAGTGAGATTCTGCATGACCCACGTCACCTAGGAGTTCCATCGGGTGTGTCCAAAATGAAGTCCGAGCCTTTGTTGCGTTCGATGCAAACCGTGCACCTATCTTGCGTCAAGATTACCACTATCTCCTAAAGGACCCAAATGATCTTCCACTTGAGCCTCGTTACTAGTGGTACCATCAGGTGTGTCCAAAACAATTTCTGAGCCTATGGTACGTCTAGTGCAAACCATGCACCTATCTTGCACCGACACTAACACAGTCTCCAACCGGAAACAAGTGACATTCCACATGACCCACGTCACCTAGGAGTTCCATCGGGTGCGTCCAAAACGATGTCCAAGACTTTGGTACATTCGACGCAAACCGTGTACCTATCTCGCGTCAAGATTAGCACTATCTCCAAACGGACGAAAACGAGCTTTCACTTGAGTTTCGTCACCCTAGAGTCCAAAACGATTTCTGAGCCAATGGTACATTTGGCGCAAACCGTGCACCTATCTTGCACCGACACTAACATTGTCTCCAAAGACAAAGAAGTGAAATTCTGCATGACACACGTCACCTAGTAGTTCCATTGGGTGTGTCCAAAATGATTTCCGAGCCTATGGTACGTTCGACGTAAACCGTGCACCTATCTTGCGTCAAAATTAGCACTATCTCCAAAATGACCGAAATGAGCTTCCACTTGAGCCTCGTTACTAGTGGTACCATCATGTGCGTCCAGAATGATTTCCGAGCCTATGGTACGTTCGACACAAACCGTGCACCTATCGTGCGTCAAGATTAGCACTGTCTCCAAATGGACCGAAACGAGTTTCACTTGAGCCTCGTCACCTAGGAGTACCATCGGATGCGTCCAAAACGATTTCTGAGCTGATGGTACGTTTCGCGCAAACCGTGCAGCTATCTTGCACCGACACTAACACTGTCTCCAAGGAGAAAGAAGTGAGATTCTGCATGACCCACGTCACCTAGGAGTTCCATCGGGTGTGTCCAAAATGATGTCCGAGCCTATGGTACATTCGACGCAAACCGTGCACCTATCTTGCGTTAAGATTAGCACTATCTCCTAAAGGACCGAAATGAGCTTCCACTAGAGCCTCGTTACTAGTGGTACCATCAGGTGCGTCCTAAACGATTTCTGAGCCTATGGTACGTCTAGCGCAAACCATGCACCTATCTTGCACCAACACTAACACAGTCTCCAACCGGAAATAAGTGACATTCCACATGACCCACGCCACCTAGGAGTTCTATCAGGTGCGTCCAAAACGATGTCCGAGACTATGGTACGTTCGGCACAAACCGTGCACCTATCTTGCGTCAAGATTAGCACTATGTCCAAACGGATCAAAACGAGCTTTCACTTGAGCCTCGACACTTACGAGTACCATCGGGTGCGTCCAAAATGATTTCTGAGCCGATGGTATGTTTGGCGCAAACCGTGCACCTATTCTACACCGACACTAACAATGTCTCCAAAGAGAAAGAAGTGAGATCCAACATGACCCACGTCACCTAGGAGCTCCATCAGGTGCGTCCAAAATGATTTCCGAGCCTATGGAACGTTCGACGCAAACCGTGCACCTATATTGCGTCAAGATTAGCACTATCTCAAATGGACCGAGCTTTCACTTGAGCCTCATCACCTCCGAGTACCATCGGGTTCGTCCAACACGATTTCTCAGCTAATGGTACGTTTGGTGCAAAGTGTGCACCTATCTTGCACCGACACTAACACATCTTCCAAACGGAAAGAAGTGAGCGTCCACATGGACAACGTCACCTATGAGTTCCATCATGTGCGTCCATAATGATTTCCGAGCCTACGGTACGTTTGACACAAACCGTGCATCTATCGTGCGTCAAGATTAGCACTATCTCCAAATGGACCGAAACCAGCTTCCACTTGAGCCTCGTCACCTAGGAGTATCATCGGATGCGTCCAAAATGATTTCTGAGCTGATGGTACGTTTGGCGCAAACCGTGCAGCTATCTTGCACCGAAACTAACACAGTCTCCAAAGAGAAAGAAGTGAGATTCTGCATGACCCACGTCACCTAGGAGTTCCATCGGGTGTGTCCAAAATGTTGTCTGAGCCTATGGTACGTTCGTCGCAAACCGTGCACCTATCTTGCATCATGATTAGCACTCTTCTAAAGGACCGAAATAAGCTTCCACTATCTCCTAAAGGACCGAAATGAGCTTCCACTCGAGCCTCGTTACTAGTGGTACCATCAGGTCTGTCCAAAACGATTTTCTGAGCCTATGGTATGTCTAGCACAAACCATGCACCAATCTTGCACCGACACTAACACAGTCTCCAACCAAAAACAAGTGACATTCCACATGACCCACGTCACCTAGGAGTTCCATCGGGTGCGTCCAAAACGATGTCCGAGACTATGGTACGTTCGGCACAAACCGTGCACCTATCTTGCGTCAAGATTAGCACTATGTCCAAACAGATCAAAACGAGCTTTCACTTGAGCCTCGACACTTAGGAGTACCATCGGGTGCGTCCAAAATGATTTCTGAGCCGATGGTACGTTTGGCGCAAACCAGGCACCTATCCCGCACCGACACTAACACTGTCTCCAAAGAGAAAGAAGTGAGATCCCACATGACCCATGTCACCTAGCAGTTCCATCAGGTGCGTCCAAAATGATTTCCGAGCCTATGGAACGTTCGATGCAAACCGTGCACCTATATTGCGTCAAGATTAGCACTATCTCAAATGGACAGAGCTTTCACTTGAGCCTCATCACCTCGGAGTACCATCGGGTGTGTCCAACACGATTTCTGAGCTGATGGTACGTTTGGCGCAAAGTGTGCACCTATCTTGCACCGACACTAACACTTCCTCCAAACGGAAAAGAAGTGAGATTCCACATGAAGAACGTCACCTAGGAGTTCCATCTTGTGCATCCAGAATGTTTTCTGAGCCTATGGTACGTTCGACACAAACCGTGCACCTATCGTGCATCAAGATTAGCACTATCTCCAAATGGACCGAAACGAGTTTCACTTGAGCCTCGTCACCTAGGAGTACCATCGGATGCGTCCAAAATGATTTTCTGAGCTGATGGTACGTTTCGCGCAAACCGTGCAGCTATCTTGCACCGACACTAACACTGTCTCCAAGGAGAAAGAAGTGAGATTCTGCATGACCCACGTCACCTAGGAGTTCCATCGGGTGTGTCCAAAATGATGTCCGAGCCTATGGTACATTCGACGCAAACCGTGCACCTATCTTGCGTTAAGATTAGCACTATCTCCTAAAGGACCGAAATGAGCTTCCACTAGAGCCTCGTTACTACTGGTACCATCAGGTGCGTCCTAAACGATTTCTGAGCCTATGGTACGTCTAGCGCAAACCATGCACCTATCTTGCACCGACACTAACACAGTCTCCATCCGGAAACAAGTGACATTCCACATGACCCACGTCACCCAGGAGTTCCATCGGGTGCGTCCAAAATGATGTCCGAGACTTTGGTACGTTCGACGCAAAACCGTGCACCTATCTCGCGTCAAGATTAGCACTATCTCCAAATGGACGAAAACGAGCTTTCACTTGAGTTTCGTCACCTTAGAGTCCAAAACGATTTCTGAGCCAATGGTACATTTGGCGCAAACCGTCCACCTATCTTGCACCGACACTAACATTGTCTCCAAAGACAAAGAAGTGAAATTCAGCATGACACACGTCACCTAGTAGTTCCATTGGGTGTGTCCAAAATGATTTCCGAGCCTATGGTACGTTCGACGTAAACCGTGCACCTATCTTGCGTCAAAACTAGCACTATCTCCAAAAGGACCAAAATGAGCTTCCACTTGAGCCTCGTTACTAGTGGTACCATCATGTGCGTCCAGAATGATTTCCGAGCCTATGGTACGTTCGACACAAACCGTGCATCTATCGTGCGTCAAGATTAGCACTATCTCCAAATGGACTGAAACGAGCTTCCACTTGAGCCTCGTCACCTAGGAGTACCATCGGAAGCGTCCAAAACGATTTCTGAGCCGATGGTACGTTTGGCACAAACCGTGCAGCTATCTTGCACCGACACTAACACTGTCTCCAAGGAGAAAGAAGTGAGCTTCTACAGGACCCACTTCACCTAGGAGTTCCATCGGGTGTGTCCAAAATGAAGTCCGAGCCTATGGTACGTTCGACGCAAACCGTGCACCTATCTCGCGTCAAGATTAGCACTATCTCCAAACGGACTAAAACGAGCTTTCACTTGAGTTTCGTCACCTAAGAGTCCAAAACGATTTCTGAGCCAATGGTAGATTTGGTGCAAACCGTGCACCTATCTTGCACCGACACTAACACTGTCTCCAAAGAGAAAGAAGTGAGATTCCGCATGACCCACGTCACCTAGGAGTTCCATCGGGGGTGTCCAAAATAATTTCGGAGCCTATGGTACGTTCGACGCAAACCGTGCACCTATCTTGCATCATGATTAGCACTATCTCCTAAAGGACCGAAATGAGCTTCCACTCGAGCCTCGTTACTAGTGGTACCATCAGGTCTGTCCAAAACGATTTTCTGAGCCTATGGTATGTCTAGCACAAACCATGCACCAATCTTGCACCGACACTAACACAGTCTCCAACCAAAAACAAGTGACATTCCACATGACCCACGTCACCTAGGAGTTCCATCGGGTGCGTCCAAAATGATGTCCGAGACTATGGTACGTTCGGCACAAACCGTGCACCTATCTTGCGTCAAGATTAGCACTATGTCCAAACAGATCAAAACGAGCTTTCACTTGAGCCTCGACACTTAGGAGTACCATCGGGTGCGTCCAAAATGATTTCTGAGCCGATGGTACGTTTGGCGCAAACCAGGCACCTATCCCGCACCGACACTAACACTGTCTCCAAAGAGAAAGAAGTGAGATCCCACATCACCCATGTCACCTAGCAGTTCCATCAGGTGCGTCCAAAATGATTTCTGAGCCTATGGAACGTTCGATGCAAACCGTGCACCTATATTGCGTCAAGATTAGCACTATCTCAAATGGACAGAGCTTTCACTTGAGCCTCATCACCTCGGAGTACCATCGGGTGCGTCCAACACGATTTCTGAGCTGATGGTACGTTTGGCGCAAAGTGTGCACCTATCTTGCACCGACACTAACACTTCCTCCAAACGGAAAAGAAGTGAGATTCCACATGAAGAACGTCACCTAGGAGTTCCATCTTGTGCATCCAGAATGTTTTCTGAGCCTATGGTACGTTCGACACAAACCGTGCACCTATCGTGCATCAAGATTAGCACTATCTCCAAATGGACCGAAACGAGTTTCACTTGAGCCTCGTCACCTAGGAGTACCATCGGATGCGTCCAAAACGATTTTCTGAGCTGATGGTACGTTTCGCGCAAACCGTGCAGCTATCTTGCACCGACACTAACACTGTCTCCAAGGAGAAAGAAGTGAGATTCTGCATGACCCACGTGACCTAGGAGTTCCATCGGGTGTGTCCAAAATGATGTCCGAGCCTATGGTACATTCGACGCAAACCGTGCACCTATCTTGCGTTAAGATTAGCACTATCTCCTAAAGGACCGAAATGAGCTTCCACTAGAGCCTCGTTACTACTGGTACCATCAGGTGCGTCCTAAACGATTTCTGAGCCTATGGTACATCTAGCGCAAAACCATGCACCTATCTTGCACCGACACTAACACAGTCTCCATCCGGAAACAAGTGACATTCCACATGACCCACGTCACCCAGGAGTTCCATCGGGTGCATCCAAAATGATGTCCGTGACTTTGGTACGTTCGACGCAAACCGTGCACCTATCTCGCGTCAAGATTAGCACTATCTCCAAATGGACGAAAACGAGCTTTCACTTGAGTTTCGTCACCTTAGAGTCCAAAACGATTTCTGAGCCAATGGTACATTTGGCGCAAACCGTCCATCTATCTTGCACCGATACTAACATTGTCTCCAAAGACAAAGAAGTGAAATTCTGCATGACACACGTCACCTAGTAGTTCCATTGGGTGTGTCCAAAATGATTTCCGAGCCTATGGTACGTTCGACGTAAACCGTGCACCTATCTTGCGTCAAAACTAGCACTATCTCCAAAAGGACCGAAATGAGCTTCCACTTGAGCCTCGTTACTAGTGGTACCATCATGTGCGTCCAGAATGATTTCTGAGCCTATGGTACGTTCGACACAAACCGTGCATCTATCGTGCGTCAAGATTTGCACTATCTCCAAATGGACCGAAACGAGCTTCCACTTTAGCCTCGTCACCTAGGAGTACCATCGGAAGCGTCCAAAATGATTTCTGTGCCGATGGTACGTTTGGCACAAACCGTGCAGCTATCTTGCACCGACACTAACACTTGGCTCAGAAATCGTTTTGGACTCAGATCTACCATTTGGTGATTTCTGAGCACGATTTCTGAGCTGATGGTACGTTTGGCGTAAAGTGTGCACTATCTTGCACCGACACTAACACTTCCTCCAAACGGAAAGAAGTGAGATTCCACATGAAGAACGTCACCTAGGAGTTCCATCTTGTGCATCCAGAATGTTTTCTGAGCCTATGGTACGTTCGACACAAACCGTGCACCTATCGTGCATCAAGATTAGCACTATCTCCAAATGGACCGAAACGAGCTTCCACTTGAGCCTCGTCACCTAGGAGTGCCATCGGATGCGTCTAAAACGATTTCTGAGCCGATGGTACGTTTGGCGCAAACCGTGCAGCTATCTTGCACCGACACTAACACTGTGTCCAAAGAGAAAGAAGTGAGATTCTGCATGACCCAAGTCACCTAGGAGTTCCACCGGGTGTGTCCAAAATGATGTCCGAGCCTATGGTTCGTTCGACGCAAACCGTGCACCTATCTTGCTTCAAGATTAGCACTATCTCCTAAAGGACCGAAATGAACTTCCACTTGAGCCTCGTTACTAGTGGTACCATCAGGTGCATCCAAAACGATTTCTGAGCCTATGGTACGTCTAGCGCAAACCATGCACCTATCTTGCACCGACACTAACACAGTCTCCATCCGGAAACAAGTGACATTCCACATGACCCACGTCACCCAGGAGTTCCATCGGGTGCGTCCAAAATGATGTCCGAGACTTTGGTACGTTCGACGCAAACCGTGCACCTATCTCGCGTCAAGATTAGCACTATCTCCAAATGGACGAAAATGAGCTTTCACTTGAGTTTCGTCACCTTAGAGTCCAAAACGATTTCTGAGCCAATGGTACATTTGGCGCAAACCGTCCACCTATCTTGCACCGACACTAACATTGTCTCCAAAGACAAAGAAGTGAAATTCTGCATGACACACGTCACCTAGTAGTTCCATTGGGTGTGTCCAAAATGATTTCCGAGCCTATGGTACGTTCGACGTAAACCGTGCACCTATCTTCCGTCAAAATTAGCACTATTTCCAAAAGGACCGAAATGAGCTTCCACTTGAGCCTTGTTACTAGTGGTACCATCAGGTGTGTGCAAAACGATTTCTGAGCCTATGGTACGTCTACCACAAACCATGCACCTATCTTGCACCGACACTAACACAGTCTCTAACCGGAAACAAGTGACATTCCACATGACCCACGTCACCTAGGAGTTCCATCGGGTGCGTCCAAAACGATGTCCGAGACTATGGTACGTTTGGCACAAACCGTGCACCTATCTTGTGTCAAGATTAGCACTATGTCCAAACAGATCAAAACGAGCTTTCACTTGAGCCACGTCACTTAGGAGTACCATCGGGTGCGTCCAAAATGATTTCTGAGCCGATGGTACGTTTAGCGCAAACCATGCACCTATTCTGCACCGACACTAACAATGTCTCCAAAGAGAAAGAAGTGAGATCCAACATGACCCACGTCACCTAGGAGTTCCATCAGGTGCGTCCAAAATGATTTCCGAGCCTATGGAACGTTCGACGCAAACCGTGCACCTATATTGCGTCAAGATTACCACTATCTCAAATGGACCGAGCTTTCACTTGAGCCTCATCACCTCGGAGTACCATCGGGTGCGTCCAACATGATTTCTGAGCTGATGGTACGTTTGGCACAAAGTTTGCTCCTATCTTGCACCGACACTAACACTTCCTCCAAACGGAAAGAAGTGAGATTCCACATGAACAACGTGACCTAGGAGTTCCATCATGTGCGTCCAGAATGATTTCTGAGCCTATGGTACGTTCGACACAAACCGTGCACCTATCGTGCGTCAAGATTAGCACTATCTCCAAATGGATCGAAACGAGCTTCCACTTGAGCCTCGTCACCTAGGAGTACCATCGGATGCGTCCAAAACGATTTCTGAGCCGATGGTACGTTTGGTGCAAACCGTGCCGCTATCTTGTTCCGACGCTAACACTGTCTCCAAAGAGAAAGAAGTGAGATTCTGCATGACCCACGTCACCTAGGAGTTCCATCGGATTTGTCCAAGATGATATCCGAGCCTATTGGTACGTTCGACGCAAACCGTGCACCTATCTTGCGTCATGATTAGCACTATCTCCTAAAGGACCAAAATGAGCTTCCACTTGAGCCTCGTTACTAGTGGTACCATCAGGTGCATCCAAAATGATTTCAGAGCCTATGGTACGTCTAGCGTAAACCATGCACCTATCTTGCACTGACACTAACACAGTCTCCAACCGGAAACAAGTGACATTCCACATGACCCACGTCACCTAGGAGTTCCATCGGGTGCGTCCAAAACGATGTCCGAGACTATGGTACGTTCGGCACAAACCGTGCACCTATCTTGCATCAAGATTAGCACTATGTCCAAATGGATCAAAACAAGCTTTCACTTGAGCCTCGACACTTAGGAGTACCATCTGGTGCGTCTGAAATGATTTCTGAGCCGATGGTACGTTTGGCGCAAACCATGCACCTATCCTGCACCGACACTAACACTGTCTCCAAAGAGAAAGAAGTGAGATTCTGCGTGACCCACTTCACCTAGGAGTTCCATCGGATGTGTCCAAAATGATGTCCGAGCCTATGGTACGTTCGACGCAAACTGTGCACCTATCTTGCGTCAAGATTAGCACTATTTCAAATGGACCGAGCTTTCACTTGAGCCTCATCACGTCGGAGTACCATCGGGTGCGTCCAACATGATTTCTGAGCTGATGGTACGTTTGGCGCAAAGTGTGCACCTATCTTGCACCGACACTAACACTTCCTCCAAACCGAAAGAAGTGAGATTCCACATGAACAACGTCAGTAGGAGATCCATCATGCGCGTCCAGAATGATTTCCGAGCCTATGGTACGTTCGACCCAAACCGTGCATCTATCGTGCGTCAAGATTAGCACTATCTCCAAATGGATCGAAACGAGTTTCCACTTGAGCCTCGTCACCTAGGAGTGCCATCGGATGCGTCCAAAATGATATCTGAGCCGATGGTACGTTTGGCGCAAACCGTGCAGCTATCTTGCTCCGACACTAACACTGTCTCCAAAGAGAAAGAAGTGAGATTCTGCATGACCCACGTCACCTAGGAGTTCCATCGGGTGTGTCCAAAATGATGTCCGAGCCTATGTTATGTTCGACGCAAACGATGCACCTATCTTGCATCATGATTAGCACTATCTCCTAAAGGACCGAAATGAGCTTCCACTTGAGCCTCGTTACTAGTGGTACCATCAGGTCTGTCCAAAACGATTTTCTGAGCCTATGGTATGTCTAGCACAAACCATGCACCAATCTTGCACCGACACTAACACATTCTCCGACCAAAAACAAGTGACAGTCCACATGACCCACGTCACCTAGGAGTTCCATCGGGTGCGTCCAAAACGATGTCCGAGACTATGGTCCGTTCGGCACAAACCGTGCACCTATCTTGCGTCAAGATTAGCACTATCTCCTAAAGGACCGAAATGAGCTTCCACTTGAGCCTCGTTACTAGTGGTACCATCAGGTGCATCCAAAATGATTTCTGAGCCTATGGTACATCTAGCGTAAACCATGCACCTATCTTGCACCGACACTAACACAGTCTCCAACCGGAAACAAGTGACATTCCACATGACCGACGTCACCTAGGAGTTCCATCCGGTGTGTCCAAAACGATGTTCGAGACTTTGGTAGGTTCGACGCAAACCATGCACGTATCTCGCGTCAAGATTAGCACTATGTCCAAACGGATCAAAAAGAGCTTTCACTTGAGCCTCGACACTTAGGAGTACCATCGGGTGCGTCCAAAATGATTTCTGAGCCGATGGTACATTTGGCGCAAACCATGCACCTATTCTGCACCGACACTAACACTGTCTCTAAAGAGAAAGAAGTGAGATCCCACATGACCCATGTCACCTAGCAGTTCCATCAGGTGCGTCCAAAATGATTTCCGAGCCTATGGAACGTTCGACGCAAACCGTGCACCAATATTGCGTCAAGATTAGCACTATCACAAATGGACCGAGCTTTGACTTGAGCCTCATCACCTCGGAGTACCATCGGGTGCGTCCAACACGATTTCTGAGCTGATGGTACGTTTGGCGCAAAGTGTGCACCTATCTTGCACCGACACTAACACTTCCTCCAAACCGAAAGAAGTGAGATTCCACATGAACAACGTCACCTAGGAGTTCCATCATGTGCGTCCAGAATGATTTCCGAGCCTATGGTACGTTCAACACAAACCGTGCATCTATCGTGCGTCAAGATTAGCACTATCTCCAAATGGATCGAAACGAGCTTCCACTTGAGCCTCGTCACCTAGGAGTACCATCGGATGCATCCAAAACGATTTCTGAGCCGATGGTACGTTTGGCGCAAACCGTGCAGCTATCTTGCTCCGACACTAACACTGTCTCCAAAGAGAAAGTAGTGAGATTCTGCATGACCCACATCACCTAGGAGTTCCATCGGGTGTGTCCAAAATGATGTCGAGCCTATGGTACGTTCGACGCAAACCGTGCAACTATCTTGCATCATGATTAGCACTATCTCCTAAAGGACCGAAATGAGCTTCCACTTGAGCCTCGTTACTAGTGGTACCATCAGGTGCATCCAAAATGATTTCAGAGCCTATGGTACGTCAAGCGTAAACCATGCACATATCTTGCACCGACACTAACACAGTCTCCAACCGGAAACAAGTGATATTCCAATGACCCACGTCACCTAGGAGTTCCATCGGGTGCGTCCAAAACGATGTCCGAGACTATGGTACGTTCGGCACAAACCGTGCACCTATCTTGCGTCAAAATTAGCACTATCTCCTAAAGGACCGAAATGAGCTTCCACTTGAGCCTCGTTACTAGTGGTACCATCAGGTGCATCAAAAACGATTTCTGAGCCTATGGTACGTCTAGCGTAAACCATGCACCAATCTTGCACCGACACAAACACAGTCTCCAACCAGAAACAAGTGACATTCCACATGACGCACGTCACCTAGGAGTTCCATCGGGTGTGTCCAAAACGATGTCCGAGACTTTGGTACGTTCGACGCAAACCGTGCACCTATCTCGCGTCAAGATTAGCACTATCTCCAGACGGACTAAAACGAAGCTTTCACTTGAGTTTCGTCACCTAAGAGTCCAAAACAATTTCTGAGCCAATGGTACATTTGCTGCAAACCGTGCACCTATCTTGCACCGACACTAACACTGTCTCCAAAGAGAAAGAAGTGAGATTCCGCATGACCCACATCACCTAGGAGTTCCATCGGGTGTGTCCAAAATGATTTCTGAGCCTATGGTACGTTCGACGCAAACCGGGCACGTGTCTTGCGTCAAGATTAGCACTATTTCAAATGGACCAAGCTTTCACTTGAGCCTCATCACCTCGGAGTACCATCGGGTGCGTCCAACACGATTTCTGAGCTGATGGTACGTTTGGCGCAAAGTGTGCACCTATCTTTCACCGACACAAACACTTCCTCCAAACCGAAAGAAGTGAGATTCCACATGAACAACGTCAGTAGGAGATCCATCATGCGCGTCCAGAATGATTTCCGAGCCTATGGTACGTTCGACACAAACCGTGCATCTATCGTGCGTCAAGATTAGCACTATCTCCAAATGGATCGAAATGAGTTTCCACTTGAGCCTCGTCACCTAGGAGTACCATCGGATGCGTCCAAAATGATATCTGAGCCGATGGTACGTTTGGTGCAAACCGTGCAGCTATCTTGCTCCGACACTAACACTGTCTCCGAAGAGAAAGAAGTGAGATTCTGCATGACCCACGTCACCTAGGAGTTCCATCGGGTGTGTCCAAAATGATGTCCGAGCCTATGGTATGTTCGACGCAAACCATGCACCTATCTTGCATCATGATTAGCTCTATCTCCTAAAGGACCGAAATGAGCTTCCACTTGAGCCTCGTTACTAGTGGTACCATCAGGTCTGTCCAAAACGATTTTCTGAGCCTATGGTATGTCTAGCACAAACCATGGACCAATCTTGCACCGACACTAACACAGTCTCCAACCAAAAACAAGTGACATTCCACATGACCCACGTCACCTAGGAGTTCCATCGGGTGCGTCCAAAACGAGGTCCGAGACTATGGTACGTTCGGCACAAACCATGCACCTATCTTGCGTCAAGATTAGCACTATGTCCAAACAGATCAAAACGAGCTTTCACTTGAGCCACGACACTTAGGAGTACCATCGGGTGCGTCCAAAATGATTTCTGAGCCGATGGTACGTTTGGCGCAAACCATGCAACTATCCGGCACCGACACTAACACTGTCTCCAAAGAGAAAGAAGTGAGATCCCACATGACCCATGTCACCTAGCAGTTCCATCAGGTGCGTCCAAAATGATTTCCGAGCCTATGGAACGTTTGACGCAAACCGTGCACCTATATTGCGTCAAGATTAGCACTATCTCAAATGGACCGAGCTTTCACTTGAGCCTCATCACCTCGGAGTACCATCGGGTGCGTCCAACACGATTTCTGAGCTGATGGTACGTTTGGCGCAAAGTGTGCACCTATCTTGCACCGACACTAACACTTCCTCCAAACCGAAAGAAGTGAGATTCCACATGAACAACGTCACCTAGGAGTTCCATCATGTGCGTCCAGAATGATTTCTGAGCCTATGGTACGTTCAACACGAACCGTGCATCTATCGTGCGTCAAGATTAGCACTATCTCCAAATGGATCGAAACGAGCTTCCACTTGAGCCTCGTCACCTAGGAGTACCATCGGATGCGTCCAAAACGATTTCTGAGCCGATGGTACGTTTGTCGCAAACCGTGCAGCTATCTTGCTCCGACACTAACACTGTCTCCAAAGAGAAAGAAGTGAGATTCTGCATGACCCACATCACCTAGGAGTTCCATCGGGTGTGTCCAAAATGATGTCGAGCCTATGGTACGTTCGACGCAAACCGTGCACCTATCTTGCATCATGATTAGCACTATCTCCTAAAGGACCGAAATGAGCTTCCACTTGAGCCTCGTTACTAGTGGTACCATCAGGTGCGTCCAAAATGATTTCTGCGCCTATGGTACGTCTAGCGTAAACTGATGAGGACATCATTGGCTCAAATATGACCATGCCAACCACTTCTATACCAAAGGTGCAACCATTCTACATGAGGCTTATCATTGATGCATTTGATGAATTGGTGCTCCACCATAAAATGTGTATATTTTTATTTTCAGAATTACTTACATGGATCAAGGGAAGGTTTGATTGCATATGGAAAGCATGGAAGGTTAATGAAGTTGATTGGGGACCAAATCCAAGTATTCCCAACGTCCTCCACCTGGACACCACGTCACTTTTGGTCCAAGGAAAGAAAGAGATCAAATCCAACACGTTTTGGGGCTGGATTCGGACTCCAGGACAGCTCCAACTTGTGATGTTCACCACGGTCGCATACGGACTCGGATTGGGGCGTTCAAGTAGTTCATGGAATCCTTATGAAGTCTATTTTCACATGGATCTAGAATCAAGTCCATATCTGTTCTGAGGCGGCCGCAATGACCGAATTACTACCGAGAGGTTTTCTGTTCAAAGGTGCTGCGTCGCCTTAGTTTGGTCCAATGGGCCGTGTATCAAGTTGGGTCCATTAGGGACGCGTCCTAGGGTTGGATCACGACCCCAACACCCTGGTGGTCGTCCTTCCACCTTCATATACCCCTTAGCCGCCACCAAGAACAGTTGGGTTTTGTTTGTTGAAAGTTTAGCCATTGCTACTTCCTTGTAGACGCGTGTGTCGACTAGACCATCCGTTCTACTTGATTCAGAACCCCAACTTTATGAGTTCAGATTGGTTTTTCATCTCCATGTTTGCAATTGAGTTGCTTGTTCTACTTGTTCTTGCTTGTTCCTCGATTGCTTGCAGGAATTACCCTAGTGGTTTGGTTGATCGTGCTCCACAAGATCGCGACGGCCATTGGAGGTGGTGTATCGGTTGCTAAGGCGCAGCTTGGAAGGCTGTAGTCGGGACGTGAACGTCATCTCCACCATCAATCGAGTTATCCCACACCTCTCATCGAAAGATCGGGAACAAACCCTAGCCGGATCATATCATAAACCATGCACCTATCTTGCACCGACACAAACACAGTCTCCAACCGGAAACAAGTGACATTCCACATGACCCACGTCACCTAGGAGTTCCATCGGGTGTGTCCAAAACGATGTCCGAGACTTTGGTACGTTCGACGCAAACCGTGCACCTATCTCGCGTCAAGATTAGCACTATCTCCAGACGGACTAAAACGAGCTTTCACTTGAGTTTCGTCACCTAAGAGTCCAAAACAATTTCTGAGCCAATGGTACATTTGCTGCAAACCGTGCACCTATCTTGCACCGACACTAACACTGTCTCCAAAGAGAAAGAAGTGAGATTCCGCATGACCCACGTCACCTAGGAGTTCCATCGGGTGTGTCCAAAATGATTTCTGAGCCTATGGTACGTTCGACGCAAACCGGGCACCTATCTTGCGCCAAAATTAGCACTATCTCCAAAACGACCGAAATGAGCTTCCACTTGGGCCTCGTTACTAGTGGTACCATCAGGTGCGTCCAAAACAATTTCTGAGCCTATGGTACGTCTAGCACAAACCATGCACCTATCCTGCACCGACACTAACACAGTCTCCAACCGGAAACAAGTGACATTCCACATGACCCACGTCACCTAGGAGTTCCATCGGGTGTGTCCAAAACGATGTCCGAGACTTTGGTACGTTCGACGCAAACCGTGCACCTATCTCGCGTCAAGATTAGCACTATCTCCAGACGGACTAAAACGAGCTTTCACTTGAGTTTCGTCACCTAAGAGTCCAAAACAATTTCTGAGCCAATGGTACATTTGCTGCAAACCGTGCACCTATCTTGCACCGACACTAACACTGTCTCCAAAGAGAAAGAAGTGAGATTCGGCATGACCCACGTCACCTAGGAGTTCCATCGGGTGTGTCCAAAATGATTTCTGAGCCTATGGTACGTTCGACGCAAACCGGGCACCTATCTTGTGCCAAAATTAGCACTATCTCCAAAACGACCGAAATGAGCTTCCACTTGGGCCTCGTTACTAGTGGTACCATCAGGTGCGTCCAAAACAATTTCTGAGCCTATGGTACGTCTAGCACAAACCATGCACCTATCTTGCACCGACACTAACACAGTCTCCAACCGGAAACAAGTGACATTCCACATGACCCACGTCACCTAGGAGTTCCAAATGGACCGAGCTTTCACTATCTTGCGTCAAGATTAGCACTATTTCAAATGGACCGAGCTTTCACTTGAGCCTCATCACCTCGGAGTACCATCGGGTGCGTCCAACACGATTTCTGAGCTGATGGTACGTTTGGCGCAAAGTGTACACCTATCTTGCACCGACACTAACACTTCCTCCAAACCAAAAGAAGTGAGATTCCACATGAACAATGTTAGTAGGAGATCCATCATGCGCGTCCAGAATGATTTCCGAGCCTATGGTACGTTCGACACAAACCGTGCATCTATCGTGCGTCAAGATTAGCACTATCTCCAAATGGATCGAAACGAGTTTCCACTTGAGCCTCGTCACCTAGGAGTACCATCGGATGCATCCAAAATGATATCTGAGCCGATGGTACGTTTGGCGCAAACCGTGCAGCTATCTTGCTCCGACACTAACACTGTCTCCAAAGAGAAAGAAGTGAGATTCTGCATGACCCACGTCACCTAGGAGTTCCATCGGGTGTGTCCAAAATGTTGTCCGAGCCTATGGTATGTTCGACGCAAACCATGCACCTATCTTGCATCATGATTAGCACTATCTCCTAAAGGACCGAAATGAGCTTCCACTTGAGCCTCGTTACTAGTGGTACCATCAGGTCTGTCCAAAACGATTTTCTGAGCCTATGGTATGTCTAGCACAAACCATGCACCAATCTTGCACCGACACTAACACAGTCTCCAACCAAAAACAAGTGACATTCCACATGACCCACGTCACCTAGGAGTTCCATCGGGTGCGTCCAAAACGATGTCCGAGACTATGGTACGTTCGGCATAAACCATGCACCTATCTTGCGTCAAGATTAGCACTATGTCCAAATAGATCAAAACGAGCTTTCACTTGAGCCACGACACTTAGGAGTACCATCGGGTGCGTCCAAAATGATTTCTGAGCCGATGGTATGTTTGGCGCAAACCATGCAACTATCCGGCACCGACACTAACACTGTCTCCAAAGAGAAAGAAGTGAGATCCCACATGACCCATGTCACCTAGCAGTTCCATCAGGTGCGTCCAAAATGATTTCCGAGCCTATGGAACGTTTGACGCAAACCGTGCACCTATATTGCGTCAAGATTAGCACTATCTCAAATGGACCGAGCTTTCACTTGAGCCTCATCACCTCGGAGTACCATCGGGTGCGTCCAACACGATTTCTGAGCTGATGGTACGTTTGGCGCAAAGTGTGCACCTATCTAGCACCGACACTAACACTTCCTCCAAACCGAAAGAAGTGAGATTCCACATGAACAACGTCACCTTGGTGATATGAACCCGCTAGGGCTTATGGACGATCTTTCGATGAGAGGCGTGAGATCACTCGATTTGGTGGATGGAGATGACGTTCACGGCCCGACTACAGCCTTCCAAGACCGCGCCTTAGCAACCGATACACCACCTCCAAAGGCCGTCACGATCTTGTGGAGCGCGACAACCAGCCACTAGGGCTCCCGTCCTGCAAGGAATCGAAGAACTAGCAAGAACAAGGAAACAAGCACTGAATTTGCAAGATGAAATTGAAAGCCTCAAACTGAATCTTATGATGAGTGGGGTTTCGAAGACAAGGAGACGGGCGGCTGGATCAGCACGCGCGCCTACAAGCAAGTAGCAAAGGCTAAACTTGATCTAAACAAAACCCAAGTGTTCCTGGTGGCGGCTAAGGGGTATATGACGTGTGGAGGACGACCACAAGAGAGTTTGGGTCGTGCTCCAACCCTAGGACGCGTCCCTACTGGACTCTAAATGATACAAGCCCATTGGGCTAACTTAAGGTGGCGCAGCACCCTGGACAGAATAGACCTCTCGGTGATTTTTGGACTGTTGACGCCGTTTCTGAGCAGGTATGAGTATGAGGTCAGATCCGTATGAAAGTAGACTTTATTAGCTTTCCAACAAGTCCAGAATCACCCCAATCCGACTCCGTATGTAACCGTGGCGACCGTCGCAAGTTGGAGGTGTGCTGCAGTCCGAATCCAGCCTACGCGAGTCCTTTTCCCTTTCGGTCTTCTCCTTGATTCCTAATCAAAACAAGAGTGCACGTGTCTCCAAGATCTAAACAGGATGGACAAGAGCTCAAGAAGGAACTCACTTGATGATTAAGTGTTCGAGCACGAGCACGGGTAATAGGACCAGCAGGTGTTGGCGTGGACGGCGTGGATGTATGATCGGTGTTGATGTCCTCATCATCCTCCCTTTCTTGAATTTGAGTCGTCCTCGACTCAAGCTCATCTTCCTCACCCAAATAAGGCTTCAAATCTGCAATGTTAAATGTGGGACTAACCCCAAAATCTGCAGGAAGATCAAGCTTATATGCATTCTCATTTATTCGTTGCATCACTTTAAAAGGACCATCCGCTCTAGGCATCAATTTAGATTTTCTTAATTCAGGAAACCTATCCTTTCGCAAATGCAACCAAACCAAATCTCCAGGTTCAAGAATCAATTCCCTTCTACCTTTATCTCCAGCAAATTTGTACTTAGCATTCATGCGCTCTATGTTTTCTTTAGTGGTTTCATGTAGTTTTAGCATCAATTCAGCACGTTGCTTAGCATCAAAATTCAACTTTTCAGAACTTGGCAATGGCATTAAATCAATAGGAGCACGTGGTAACAAGCCATAAACAATCTCAAAGGGACACATCTTCGTAGTAGAATGCAGCGAACGATTATAAGCAAACTCAATATGAGGCAAACAATCTTCCCACATCTTAATATTCTTCTTTAAAACAGTCCTTAACATAGTAGACAAAGTTCTATTCACAACTTCAGTTTGACCATCAGTTTGGGGGTGACAAGTGGTGGAAAATAAAAGCTTAGTCCCCAATTTGGCCCATAAAGTTCTCCAAAAATGACTAAGAAATTTAGCATCACGATCAGAAACAATTGTATTTGGCACACCATGCAAGCGAACAACTTCTCGAAAGAACAAATCAGCAATATTTGTAGCATCATCAGTTTTATGACATGGTATGAAATGTGCCATTTTAGAGAATCGATCCACAACCACAAAAACACTATCTCGCCCTTTCCTAGTCCGTGGCAATCCCAACACAAAATCCATAGAAATATCCTCCCAAGGAGCACTAGGAACAGGAAGAGGCATATACAAACCGTGTGGATTCAACCGGGACTTAGCCTTTTGACATGTTGTGCAACGAGCAACAAATCTCTCCACGTCTCGTCGCATCTTTGGCCAAAAGAAATGACCAGCAAGAATGTCCTCCGTCTTCTCTTCGCTCCAAAATGCCCCATCAAGCCACCTCCATGCGCTTCCTGCAGCAACAACAAGCGAACGGAGCTAGCTGGAATGCATAGCTTGTTAGCTCTAAACACAAACCCATCATTGAGGATGAATTTGTTCCACGTTTTCCCATCTTTACAATGCAGCAGCACTTCTTTAAAATCAGCATCATGAGCATATCGGTCTTTAATTGTTTCTAACCCAAAGATCTTGTAATCAAGTTGATTCAGCAAAGTATATCTCCTAGACAATGCATCTGCAATGATATTATCCTTCCCTTTCTTGTGTTTGATAACATAAGGAAAAGATTCAATAAATTCAACCCATTTTGCATGTCTACGATTCAGTTTTCCTTGACTACGAATATGCTTCAAAGATTCATGATCAGAATGTATAACAAATTCTTTGGGCCACAAATAATGCTGCCATGTTTCTAATGTCCGCACTAGAGCATATAATTCCTTATCATATGTAGAATAATTAAGAATAGGCCCGCTCAATTTCTCACTAAAGTAGGCAACAGGTTTTCCTTCTTGTAACAAAACACCACCCAATCCAATTCCACTCGCATCACATTCAAGCTCGAAAGTCTTATTAAAATCAGGGAGTTGGAGTAGAGGTGCATGTGTTAACTTATCTTTCAGCACATGGAAGGCGTGCTCTTGTGCTTTGCCCCAAGAAAAGGGCACTCCCTTCTTTGTAAGCTCATTCAATGGTGCAGCAATGGTGCTGAAGTCCTTCACAAAACGGCGATAGAAACCAGCAAGTCCTAGGAAACTCCGCACTTGTGTGACCGTCGTGGGTACAGGCCATCCTTGTATAGCTTCCACCTTGGCTTTATCAACCTCAATTCCCTGTGGAGTGACAACATAGCCAAGAAACGATACTCGATCGGTGCAGAAAGTGCACTTCTCAAGGTTACCAAACAAACGTGCATCACGAGAGCATTGAAAACAAGCACGTAAGTGATCAAGGTGTTCATCCATGGATTTGCTATAAATCAGTATATCATCAAAGTAGACGACAACAAATTTCCCAATGAAAGCACGCAAAACCTCGTTCATTAATCTCATGAAAGTACTAGGTGCATTAGTTAACCCAAAAGGCATGACTAACCACTCATATAGACCGAACTTGGTTTTGAAAGCAGTTTTCCATTCATCTCCCAATTTCATACGAATCTGGTGGTACCCACTACGCAAATCAACCTTTGAAAACACAACAGCACCACTCAATTCATCAAGCATATCATCTAATCGTGGAATAGGGTGTCGATATCGAATGGTGATATTATTAATAGCCCTACAATCAACACACATGCGCCATGTTCTATCTTTCTTAGGCACTAAAATCACTGGAACAGCACAAGGACTAAGAGACTCACGCACATAACCTTTGTGTAGTAGTTCTTGCACTTGTCGCTGAATTTCCTTCGTTTCCTCCGGATTGGTCCTGTATGGCGACGGTTTGGCAAAGATGCTCCAGGATAAGATCAATTTGGTGCTCAATCCCCTCGTATTGGTGGCAGCCCCGCTGGTATCTCAATGGGAAACACATCAGAATACTCCTGCAAAATGTTAGCAACAGCAGGGGGCAAAGAACGTTGCATATCCTCAAATGAAATCAAAGCATCCTTGCATACCAAAGCATAAGCAACAGAGGTGGATGCATTGAACTCATTAATATCAGATTTTGTAGCAAGCATACAACGTCCTTTCAATTTTATCTCATCTTTGTCATCAACAACAGATTTGTCACTCTCGCTCTTTGCTTTTGCAGCCTTAGTAACATCGGATTGCATAATAGCTTCAGGAGACATAGGATGCAACACAATTTTTCGATCATGGTATAGAAACGAATATTGATTTGATCTACCATGATGCATCGAATCTCTATCAAATTGCCATGGTCTACCTAGCAGAATATTGCAAGCTTGCATAGGCACAACATCACATTCAACAATATCTTTGTATGATCCGATGGCAAAATCGATTCGCACTCAGTCTCGTTACCTTTGCCTTACCACTGTTGTTCAGCCATTGGATGTAGTAGGGATGGGGGTGTGGTTTGGTGGTGAGGGCGAGCTTCTGTACCATGTCGCTACTTGCCAAGTTGTTGCAGCTACCTCCATCAATGATCATGCGGCACTTAACGCTTCCTTGATGACACACTTTGTTTGGAATAAAGTGTGTCGCTGATTTTGCTCCGCTTTCTCCATTTGTGCACTAAGCACTCGCTGTACAATCAAGCTCTCATAGTGCTCCGCGTCACCTGCATTAATGTGTTCTTCTATGTGTTCCTCACTACCTGCATAGTCAGCCGCAAGCAATGCAAGTGTATCTTCATCAAAATCACTAGCAGATGAACACTCACCATCATCTTTGACAATCATAACACGCTTGTTTGGGCAGTCACGCATCATATGGCCATATCCCTTGCAACCGATGACATTGTATGTTGCTTGTTCTACCTGTCGATGCCACGGATGAAGTACTCGCAGCCGGCTTTTGCGCTGTCTTCGCTACTGAATTGGTGGGGGCAGCTCGAGTCTTGTCACTAGATGAAGGCGTAGGATGCGTGTAGACGGAGTTGTAGACGCGTCTTGCGGCTGCCATGAACTAGCTTTCCCTGCAGAAACATTAGTCCTTGCGCTTAGCACGTCGTCCCTGCACTTCCGCTCAGCTTTACAAGCAAGATGAAACAGTTTGGTTACGTTATTGTATTCTTTGTAGCGAGGATATCCTGAATTTCCGATTTAACCCACCTAAAAATCTAGCCATAGCAGGTTCCTCATCCTCCTCTAATTTACAACGCAACATACCCGTTTGTAATTCCTGATAGTATTCTTCTACACTTTTAGAACCTTGTCTCAATTGTTGCAACTTATTTATCATATCACGGGCATAGTAAGATGGAACAAATCTAGCTCTCATGGCTCGTTTCAAGCGCATCCCAAGTTCTAGGTATGTTATTAGGATTTTTCTTGCCATATTCGATCCACCAAACAGAAGCAAAATCTGTGAACTCACTAGTAGCAGCCCTAACACGTGTGTTCTCAGGAAATTCATGGCATGCAAACTTTTGATCAACAGCAATCTCCCAAGTAATGTATGCATCAGGGTCATATTTTCCATCAAAAGGAGGTATTTTAAATTTAATCTTACTGAAAGCATCATCATTATTGTGTACCTCGCGTCGGCGGCCACCCATACCTCTATGGTTGTGACGTGGCGACGCCGATCACGAGTGTCTCGATCATCATGCTCAGTATCACCTGTGTATTCTTCATCATAACTACCATCCTCTCGATCTTCCTCCTTCTTTTCTTCTTTATGCTGGTCTTTATCATTGTTGTGGAGGTCATCAAAACGCCTCGTGAGAAAGCAGCAAGGCTTTTGTCCACACTAGCAATGGACTGCTCCAAACCCGCAAGCTTGTTGTTTGCGGTAATCTGCGTAGCCTCCAACTGCCCAAGTTTGTCATTTGTCACCTGCAAGTCATTATCAAGTCCCCCGTGTGCAACTTCACTTTCCTTTCAAAATGTTGTATGATGCCCTTTGTGCGAGGTAATGTGGAATTTGGTTATCTTCACTCGACCTCGTCATGCTTCAAAGGCAAAGACAACAAGAAGACAAGTGAAGAAATAAAAGCCCTACAACTACTAGGATGTAGCTACAGCAAGTCGCTCACTCTCCACCTATTACACAAGTTCTTACCAGTTCTTACCTTGCTCGACAGAGGGGTCATCTACCAACAAGTCTGCAGCAATGGATGAAGTGTATCGGTGCCGCAAAGACGAGACCCGTCAAGCTGTACAATATGTGGAGCTATAGGTGGGCTGAAACAAGGAACGAACTAGCACCACGTTAGTTACAAAAAGCAAGCTGAATAATCGTTCAACCGGCTGGTGATCTGTCTTTGGTCCTAGTCTAGACCGTGCTAGAGACGCGAGCCTGGACACAAAGGAGAGCACAACACACCACCAAGTGAACGAAAAATCTCTAAGATCAGCCCCTTTCTTCTTTTCTTTTGCTTCTTTCTCTTTTTTTTTTTTTTTTTGAATATTTTTTTTTCAGGGGGCACTCAAAACTGATTATATGAACAAGAACACTCCCAAAGAGTAACTCAGCACACACACTCTCTCTCTCTCTCTCTAGAGTAAGCCACTCATTTAGATATGAATACTTGCTGCGTGGTTCGTTTGATATTTGTAGCACAGGGTGAACTGATTCCTCGTCCGATTGGAACTTCCAATTCTACTCGGACTTGGCCAACAGCGAGGAATACCCGATTCCTTGATCCGACTCAAACTTGAAAACCTACTTGGATTCGGCCAACAGAGAGGAACAGCCGATTCCTTGTCCGATTCAAACTTCAAACCCTACTTGGATTCGGCCAACAGAGAGACTATATGATAGCGCGTGTTGTGATAGAACGTGACAAGAACTCGAAACTCTAAAGGACTAAAACTAAGACCAGCAACTCGACACAACCGATGCAACCAAAAACTCAACAAGCCCTAACTAAGCAGTGCTAGCAAAGGCTCAAAGGGTTTATAGGATTGTGGGTAAACTAATCTACTATTTTTTGGCTTTTCTGGACTATAGGAAAAATTAAAAACAGCGAAGGATTCGAAGTCTCTCACCGATAAACCTTGCTCTGATACCAACTGATATGAACCCGCTAGGGCTTATGGACGATCTTTCGATGAGAGGCGTGAGATCACTCGATTTGGTGGATGGAGATGACGTTCACGGCCCGACTACAGCCTTCCAAGACCGCGCCTTAGCAACCGATACACCACCTCCAAAGGCCGTCACGATCTTGTGGAGCGCGACAACCAGCCACTAGGGCTCCCGTCCTGCAAGGAATCGAAGAACTAGCAAGAACAAGGAAACAAGCACTGAATTTGCAAGATGAAATTGAAAGCCTCAAACTGAATCTTATGATGAGTGGGGTTTCAAGACAAGGAGACGGGCCATTTGGATCAAGACGCAGCGCCTACAAGCAAGTAGCAAAGGCTAAACTTGATCTAAACAAAACCCAAGTGTTCCTGGTGGCGGCTAAGGGGTATATGACGTGTGGAGGACGACCACAAGAGAGTTTGGGTCGTGCTCCAACCCTAGGACGCGTCCCTACTGGACTCTAAATGATACAAGCCCATTGGGCTAACTTAAGGTGGCGCAGCACCTGGACAGAATAGACCTCTCGGTGATTTTTGGACTGTTGACGCCGTTTCTGAGCAGGTATGAGTATGAGGTCAGATCCGTATGAAAGTAGACTTTATTAGCTTTCCAACAAGTCCAGAATCACCCCAATCCGACTCCGTATGTAACCGTGGCGACCGTCGCCAGAAGTTGGAGGTGTGCTGCAGTCCGAATCCAGCCTACGCGAGTCCTTTTCCCTTTCGGTCTTCTCCTTGATTCCTAATCAAAACAAGAGTGCACGTGTCTCCAAGATCTAAACAGGATGGACAAGAGCTCAAGAAGGAACTCACTTGATGATTAAGTGTTCGAGACACGAGCACGGGTAATAGGACCAGCAGGTGTTGGCGTGGACGGCGTGGATGTATGATCGGTGTTGATGTCCTCATCACTTGGAGTTCCATCATGTGCGTCCAGAATGATTTCCGAGCCTATGGTACGTTCAATACAAACCGTGCATCTATCGTGCATCAAGATTAGCACTATCTCCAAATGGATCGAAACGAGCTTCCACTTGAGCCTCGTTACCTAGGAGTACCATCGGATGCGCCCAAAAGCGATTTTCGAGCCGATGGTACGTTTGGCGCAAACCGTGCAGCTATCTTGTTCGACACTAACACTGTCTCCAAAGAGAAAGAAGTGAGATTCTGCATGACCCACATCACCTAGGAGTTCCATCGGGTGTGTCCAAAATGATGTCCGAGCCTATGGTACATTCGACGCAAACTGCACCTATCTTGCATCATGATTAGCACTATCTCCTAAAGGACCGAAATAAGCTTCCACTTGAGCCTCGTTACTAGTGGTACCATCAGGTGCATCCAAAATGATTTCAGAGCCTATGGTACGTCTAGCGTAAACCATGCACCTATCTTGCACTGACACTAACATAGTCTCCGACCGGAAACAAGTGACATTCCACATGACCCACGTCACCTAGGAGTTCCATCGGGTGTGTCCAAAACGATGTTCGAGACTTTGGTACGTTCGACGCAAACCGTGCACCTATCTCGCGTCAAGATTAGCACTATGTCCAAACGGATCAAAACGAGCTTTCACTTGAGCCACGTCACTTAGGAGTACCATCGGGTGCGTCCAAAATGATTTCTGAGCCGATGGTACGTTTGGCGCAAACCATGCGCCTATTCTGCACCGACGCTAACAATGTCTCCAAAGAGAAAGAAGTGAGATCCAACACGACCCACGTCACCTAGGAGTTCCATCAGGTGAGTAAAAAATGATTACCGAGCCTATGGAACGTTCGACGCAAACCGTGCACCTATATTGCGTCAAGATTAGCACTATCTCAAATGGACCGAGCTTTCACTTGAGCCTCATCACCTCGGAGTACCATCGGGTGCGTCCAACACGATTTCTGAGCTGATGGTACGTTTGGCGCAAAGTGTGCACCTATCTTGCACCGACACTAACACTTCCTCCAAACCGAAAGAAGTGAGATTCCACATGAACAACGTCACCTTGGAGTTCCATCATGTGCGTCCAGAATGATTTCCGAGCCTATGGTACGTTCAACACAAACCGTGCATCTATCGTGCATCAAGATTAGCACTATCTCCAAATGGATCGAAACGAGCTTCCACTTGAGCCTCGTCACCTAGGTGTACCATCGGATGCGTCCAAAACGATGTCCGAGACTATGGTACGTTCGGCACAAACCGTGCACCTATCTTGCGTCAAAATTAGCACTATCTCCTAACGGACTAAAACGAGCTTTCACTTGAGTTTCGTCACCTAAGAGTCCAAAACAATTTCTGAGCCAATGGTACATTTGCTGCAAACCGTACACCTATCTTGCACCGACACTAACACTGTCTCCAAAGAGAAAGAAGTGAGATTCCGCATGACCCACGTCACCTAGGAGTTCCATCGGGTGTGTCCAAAATGATTTCTGAGCCTATGGTACGTTCGACGCAAACCGGGCACCTATCTTGCGCCAAAATTAGCACTATCTCCAAAACGACCGAAATGAGCTTCCACTTGAGCCTCGTTACTAGTGGTACCATCAGGTGTGTCCAAAACGATTTCTGAGCCTATGGTACGTCTACCACAAACCATGCACCTATCTTCCACCGACACTAACACAGTATCCACCCGGAAACAAGTGACATTCCACATGACCCACGTCACCTACGAGTTCCATCGGGTGCGTCCAAAACGATGTCCGAGACAATGGTACGTTCGGCATAAACCGTGCACCTATCTTGCATCAAGATTTGCACTATGTCCCAACGGATCAAAACGAGCTTTCACTTGAGCCACGTCACTTAGGAGTACCATCGGGTGCGTCCAAAATGATTTCTGAGCCGATGGTACGTTTGGCGCAAACCATGCACCTATTCTGCACCGACGCTAACAATGTCTCCAAAGAGAAAGAAGTGAGATCCAACATGACCCACGTCACCTAGGAGTTCCATCAGGTGAGTAAAAAATGATTACCGAGCCTATGGAACGTTCGACGCAAACCGTGCACCTATATTGCGTCAAGATTAGCACTATCTCAGATGGACCGAGCTTTCACTTGAGCCTCATCACCTCGGACTACCATCGGGTGCGTCCAACATGATTTCTGCGCTGATGGTACGTTTGGCGCAAAGTGTGCACCTGTCTTGCACCGACACTAACACTTCCTCCAATCCGAAAGAAGTGAGATTCCACATGAACAACGTCACCTAGGAGTTCCATCATGTGCGTCCATAATGATTTCCTAGCCTATGGTACGTTCGACACAAACCGTGCATCTATCGTGCGTCAAGATTAGCACTATCTCCAAATGGATCGAAACGAGCTTCCACTTGAGCCTCGTCACCTAGGAGTGCCATCGGATGCGTCCAAAATGATATCTGAGCCGATGGTACGTTTGGCGCAAACCGTGCAGCTATCTTGCTCCGACACTAACACTGTCTCCAAAGAGAAAGAAGTGAGATTCTGCATGACCCACGTCACCTAGGAGTTCCATCGGGTGTGTCCAAAATGTTGTCCGAGCCTATGGTACGTTCGACGCAAACCGTGCACCTATCTTGCGTCAAAATTAGCACGATCTCCAAAAGGACCGAAATGAGTTTCCACTTGAGCCTCATTACTAGTGGTACCATCAGGTCTGTGCAAAACGATTTCTGAGCCTATGGTACGTCTAGCACAAACCATGCACCAATCTTGCACCGACACTAACACAGTCTCCAACCGAAAACAAGTGACATTCCACATGACCCACGTCACCTAGGAGTTCCATCGGGTGCGTCCAAAACGATGTCCGAGACTATGGTACGTTCGGCACAAACCGTGCACCTATCTTGCGTCAAGATTAGCACTATGTCCAAACGGATCAAAATGAGCTTTCACTTGAGCCTCGACACTTAGGAGTAACATCGGGTGCGTCCAAAATGATTTCTGAGCCGATGGTACGTTTGGCGCAAACCATGCACCTATTCTGCACCGACACTAACAATGTCTCCAAAGAGAAAGAAGTGAGATCCAACATGACCCACGTCACCTAGGAGTTCCATCAGGTGCGTCCAAAATGATTTCTGAGCCTATGGAACGTTCGACGCAAACCGTGCACCTATATTGCTTCAAGATTAGCACTATCTCAAATGGACCGAGCTTTCACTTGAGCCTCATCACCGGAGTACCATCGGGTGCGCCCAACACGATTTCTGAGCTGATGGTACGTTTGGCGCGCAAAGTGTGCACCTATCTTGCACCGACACTAACACTTCCTCCAAACCGAAAGAAGTGAGATTCCACATGAACAACGTCACCTTGGAGTTCCATCATGTGCGTCCAGAATGATTTCTGAGTCTATGGTATGTTCAACACAAACCGTGCATCTATCGTGCATCAAGATTAGCACTATCTCCAAATGGATCGAAACGAGCTTCCACTTGAGCCTCGTTACCTAGGAGTACCATCGGATGCGTCCAAAACGATTTCTGAGCCGATGGTACGTTTGGCACAAACCGTGCAGCTATCTTGCTCCGACACTAACACTGTCTCCAAAGAGAAAGAAGTGAGATTCTGCATGACCCACATCACCTAGGAGTTCCATGGGGTGTGTCCAAAATGATGTCCGAGCGTATGGTACGTTCGACGCAAACCGTGCACCTATCTTGCATCATGATTAGCACTATCTCCTAAAGGACTGAAATAAGCTTCCACTTGAGCCTCGTTACTAGTGGTACCATCAGGCATCCAAAATTATTTCAGAGCCTATGGTACGCGTCTAGCGTAAACCATGCACCTATCTTAAACCGACACTAACATAGTCTCCAACCGGAAACAAGTGACATTCCACATGACCCACGTCACCTAGGAGTTCCATCGGGTGCATCCAAAATGATGTCCGAGACTATGGTCCGTTCGGCACAAACCGTGCACCTATCTTGCGTCAAGATTAGCACTATCTCCTAAAGGACCGAAATGAGCTTCCACTTGAGCCTCGTTACTAGTGGTACCATCAGGTGCATCCAAAATGATTTCTGAGCCTATGGTACGTCTAGCGTAAACCATGCACCTATCTTGCACCGACACTAACACAGTCTCCAACCGGAAACAAGTGACATTCCACATGACCCACGTCACCTAGGAGTTCCATCGGTGTGTCCAAAACGATGTCCGAGACTTTGGTACGTTCAGCGCAAACCGTGCACCTATCTCGCGTCAAGATTAGCACTATGTCCAAACGGACTAAAACGAGCTTTCACTTGAGTTTCGTCTCCTAAGAGTCCAAAACAATTTCTGAGCCAATGGTACATTTGCTGCAAACCGTGCACCTATCTTGCACCGACACTAACACTGTCTCCAAAGAGAAAGAAGTGAGATTCCGCATGACCCACGTCACCTAGGAGTTCCATCGGGTGTGTCCAAAATGATTTCTGAGCCTATGGTAGTTTCAACGCAAACCGGGCACCTATCTTGCGCCAAAATTAGCACTATCTCCAAAACGACCGAAATGAGCTTCCACTTGAGCCTCGTTACTAGTGGTACCATCAGGTGCGTCCAAAACAATTTCTGAGCCTATGGTACGTCTAGCACAAACCATGCACCTATCTTGCACCGACACTAACACAGTCTCCAACCGGAAACAAGTGACATTCCACATGACCCACGTCACCTAGGAGTTCCAAATGGACCGAGCTTTCACTATCTTGCGTCAAGATTAGCACTATTTCAAATGGACCGATCTTTCACTTGAGCCTCATCACCTCGGAGTACCATCGGGTGCGTCCAACATGATTTCTGAGCTGATGGTACGTTTGGCGCAAAGTGTGCACCTATCTTGCACCGACACTAACACTTCCTCCAAACCAAAAGAAGTGAGATTCCACATGAACAACGTCAGTAGGAGATCCATCATCAAGGCCCAGAATGATTTCCGAGCCTATGGTGGTGCGCTCGACACAAACCGTGCATCTATCGTAAGCGTCAAGATTAGCACTATCTCCAAATGGATCGAAACGAGCTTCCACTTGAGCCTCGTCACCCAGGAGTGCCATCGAATGCGTCCAAAATGATATCTGAGCCGATGGTACGTTTGGCGCAAACCGTGCAGCTATCTTGCTCCGACACTAACACTGTCTCCAAAGAGAAAGAAGTGAGATTCTGCATGACCCACGTCACCTAGGAGTTCCATCGGGTGTGTCCAAAATGTTGTCCGAGCCTATGGTACGTTCGACGCAAACCGTGCACCTATCTTGCGTCAAAATTAGCACGATCTCCAAAAGGACCGAAATGAGTTTCCACTTGAGCCTCATTACTAGTGGTACCATCAGGTCTGTGCAAAACGATTTCTGAGCCTATGGTACGTCTAGCACAAACCATGCACCAATCTTGCACCGACACTAACACAGTCTCCAACCGAAAACAAGTGACATTCCACATGACCCACGTCACCTAGGAGTTCCATCGGGTGCGTCCAAAACGATGTCCGAGACTATGGTACGTTCGGCACAAACCGTGCACCTATCTTGCGTCAAGATTAGCACTATGTCCAAACGGATCAAAATGAGCTTTCACTTGAGCCTCGACACTTAGGAGTAACATCGGGTGCGTCCAAAATGATTTCTGAGCCGATGGTACGTTTGGCGCAAACCATGCACCTATTCTGCACCGACACTAACAATGTCTCCAAAGAGAAAGAAGTGAGATCCAACATGACCCACGTCACCTAGGAGTTCCATCAGGTGCGTCCAAAATGATTTCTGAGCCTATGGAACGTTCGACGCAAACCGTGCACCTATATTGCTTCAAGATTAGCACTATCTCAAATGGACCGAGCTTTCACTTGAGCCTCATCACCTCGGAGTACCATCGGGTGCGTCCAACACGATTTCTGAGCTGATGGTACGTTTGGCGCAAAGTGTGCACCTATCTTGCACCGACACTAACACTTCCTCCAAACCGAAAGAAGTGAGATTCCACATGAACAACGTCACCTTGGAGTTCCATCATGTGCGTCCAGAATGATTTCCGAGTCTATGGTACGTTCAACACAAACCGTGCATCTATCGTGCATCAAGATTAGCACTATCTCCAAATGGATCGAAACGAGCTTCCACTTGAGCCTCGTTACCTAGGAGTACCATCGGATGCGTCCAAAACGATTTCTGAGCCGATGGTACGTTTGGCACAAACCGTGCAGCTATCTTGCTCCGACACTAACACTGTCTCCAAAGAGAAAGAAGTGAGATTCTGCATGACCCACATCACCTAGGAGTTCCATGGGGTGTGTCCAAAATGATGTCCGAGCGTATGGTACGTTCGACGCAAACCGTGCACCTATCTTGCATCATGATTAGCACTATCTCCTAAAGGACTGAAATAAGCTTCCACTTGAGCCTCGTTACTAGTGGTACCATCAGGCATCCAAAATTATTTCAGAGCCTATGGTACGTCTAGCGTAAACCATGCACCTATCTTAAACTGACACTAACATAGTCTCCAACCGGAAACAAGTGACATTCCACATGACCCACGTCACCTAGGAGTTCCATCGGGTGCATCCAAAATGATGTCCGAGACTATGGTCCGTTCGGCACAAACCGTGCACCTATCTTGCGTCAAGATTAGCACTATCTCCTAAAGGACCGAAATGAGCTTCCACTTGAGCCTCGTTACTAGTGGTACCATCAGGTGCATCCAAAATGATTTCTGAGCCTATGGTACGTCTAGCGTAAACCATGCACCTATCTTGCACCGACACTAACACAGTCTCCAACCGGAAACAAGTGACATTCCACATGACCCACGTCACCTAGGAGTTCCATCGGGTGTGTCCAAAACGATGTCCGAGACTTTGGTACGTTCAACGCAAACCGTGCACCTATCTCGCGTCAAGATTAGCACTATGTCCAAACGGACTAAAACGAGCTTTCACTTGAGTTTCGTCTCCTAAGAGTCCAAAACAATTTCTGAGCCAATGGTACATTTGCTGCAAACCGTGCACCTATCTTGCACCGACACTAACACTGTCTCCAAAGAGAAAGAAGTGAGATTCCGCATGACCCACGTCACCTAGGAGTTCCATCGGGTGTGTCCAAAATGATTTCTGAGCCTATGGTAGTTTCAACGCAAACCGGGCACCTATCTTGCGCCAAAATTAGCACTATCTCCAAAACGACCGAAATGAGCTTCCACTTGAGCCTCGTTACTAGTGGTACCATCAGGTGCGTCCAAAACAATTTCTGAGCCTATGGTACGTCTAGCACAAACCATGCACCTATCTTGCACCGACACTAACACAGTCTCCAACCGGAAACAAGTGACATTCCACATGACCCACGTCACCTAGGAGTTCCAAATGGACCGAGCTTTCACTATCTTGCGTCAAGATTAGCACTATTTCAAATGGACCGATCTTTCACTTGAGCCTCATCACCTCGGAGTACCATCGGGTGCGTCCAACATGATTTCTGAGCTGATGGTACGTTTGGCGCAAAGTGTGCACCTATCTTGCACCGACACTAACACTTCCTCCAAACCAAAAGAAGTGAGATTCCACATGAACAACGTCAGTAGGAGATCCATCATTCGCGTCCAGAATGATTTCGAGCCTATGGTACGTTCGACACAAACCGTGCATCTATCGTGCGTCAAGATTAGCACTATCTCCAAATGGATCGAAACGAGTTTCCACTTGAGCCTCGTCACCTAGGAGTACCATCGGATGCGTCCAAAATGATATCTGAGCCGATGGTACGTTTGGCGCAAACCGTGCAGCTATCTTGCTCCGACACTAACACTGTCTCCAAAGAGAAAGAAGTGAGATTCTGCATGACCCACGTCACCTAGGAGTTCCATCGGGTGTGTCCAAAATGATGTCCGAGCCTATGGTATGTTCGACGCAAACCATGCACCTATCTTGCATCATGATTACCACTATCTCCTAAAGGACCGAAATGAGCTTCCACTTGAGCCTCGTTACTAGTGGTACCATCAGGTCTGTCCAAAATGATTTTCTGAGCCTATGGTATGTCTAGCACAAACCATGCACCAATCTTGCACCGACACTAACACAGTCTCCAACCAAAAACAAGTGACATTCCACATGACCCACGTCACCTAGGAGTTCCATCGGGTGCGTCCAAAACGATGTCCGAGACTATGGTACGTTCGGCACAAACCATGCACCTATCTTGCGTCAAGATTAGCACTATGTCCAAACAGATCAAAACGAGCTTTCACTTGAGCCATGACACTTAGGAGTACCATCGGGTGCGTCCAAAATGATTTCTGAGCCGATGGTACGTTTGGCGCAAACCATGCAACTATCCGGCACCGACACTAACACTGTCTCCAAAGAGAAAGAACTGAGATCCCACATGACCCATGTCACCTAGCAGTTCCATCAGGTGCGTCCAAAATGATTTCCAAGCCTATGGAACGTTTGACGCAAACCGTGCACCTATATTGCGTCAAGATTAGCACTATCTCAAATGGATCGAGCTTTCACTTAAGCCTCATCACCTCGGAGTACCATCGGGTGCGTCCAACACGATTTCTGAGCTGATGGTACGTTTGGCGCAAAGTGTGCACCTATCTTGCACCGACACTAACACTTCCTCCAAACCGAAAGAAGTGAGATTCCACATGAACAACGTCACCTTGGAGTTCCATCATGTGCGTCCAGAATGATTTCCGAGCCTATGGTACGTTCAACACAAACCGTGCATCTATCGTGCATCAAGATTAGCACTATCTCCAAATGGATCGAAACGAGCTTCCACTTGAGCCTCGTTACCTAGGAGTACCATCGGATGCGTCCAAAACGATTTCTGAGCCGATGGTACGTTTGGCGCAAACCGTGCAGCTATCTTGCTCCGACACTAACACTGTCTCCAAAGAGAAAGAAGTGAGATTCTGCATGACCCACATCACCTAGGAGTTCCATCGGGTGTGTCCAAAATGATGTCCGAGCCTATGGTACGTTCGACGCAAACCGTGCACCTATCTTGCATCATGATTAGCACTATCTCCTAAAGGACCGAAATAAGCTTCCACTTGAGCCTCGTTACTAGTGGTACCATCAGGTGCATCCAAAATGATTTCAGAGCCTATGGTACGTCTAGCGTAAACCATGCACCTATCTTGCACTGACACTAACATAGTCTCCAACCGGAAACAAGTGACATTCCACATGACCCACGTCACCTAGGAGTTCCATCGGGTGCATCCAAAACGATGTCCGAGACTATGGTCCGTTCGGCACAAACCGTGCACCTATCTTGCGTCAAGATTAGCACTATCTCCTAAAGGACCGAAATGAGCTTCCACTTGAGCCTCGTTACTAGTGGTACCATCAGGTGCATCCAAAATGATTTCTGAGCCTATGATACGTCTAGCGTAAACCATGCACCTATCTTGCACCGACACTAACACAGTCTCCAACCGGAAACAAGTGACATTCCACATGACCCACGTCACCTAGGAGTTCCATCGGGTGTGTCCAAAACGATGTTCGAGACTTTGGTACGTTCGACGCAAACCGTGCACCTATCTCGCGTCAAGATTAGCACTATGTCCAAACGTATCAAAACCAGCTTTCACTTGAGCCTCGACACTTACGAGTACCATCGGGTGCGTCCAAAATGATTTCTGAGCCGATGGTATGTTTGGCGCAAACCGTGCACCTATTCTACACCGACACTAACAATGTCTCCAAAGAGAAAGAAGTGAGATCCAACATGACCCACGTCACCTAGGAGTTCCATCAGGTGCGTCCAAAATGATTTCCGAGCCTATGGAACGTTCGACGCAAACCGTGCACTCAAATGGACCGAGCTTTCACTTGAGCCTCATCACCTCGGAGTACCATCGGGTGCGTCCAACACGATTTCTGAGCTGATGGTACGTTTGGCGCAAAGTGTGCACCTATCTTGAAACGACACTAACACATCCTCCAAACCGAAAGAAGTGAGATTCCACATGAACAACGTCACCTTGGAGTTCCATCATGTGCGTCCAGAATGATTTCCGAGCCTATGGTACGTTCAACACAAACCGTGCATCTATCGTGCATCAAGATTAGCACTATCTCCAAATGGATCGAAACGAGCTTCCACTTGAGCCTCGTCACCTAGGTGTACCATCGGATGCGTCCAAAACGATGTCCGAGACTATGGTACGTTCGGCACAAACCGTGCACCTATCTTGCGTCAAAATTAGCACTATCTCCTAACGGACTAAAACGAGCTTTCACTTGAGTTTCGTCACCTAAGAGTCCAAAACAATTTCTGAGCCAATGGTACATTTGCTGCAAACCGTGCACCTATCTTGCACCGACACTAACACTGTCTCCAAAGAGAAAGAAGTGAGATTCCGCATGACCCACGTCACCTAGGAGTTCCATCGGGTGTGTCCAAAATGATTTCTGAGCCTATGGTACGTTCGACGCAAATCGGGCACCTATCTTGCGCCAAATTAGCACTATCTCCAAAACGACCGAAATGAGCTTCCACTTGAGCCTCGTTACTAGTGGTACCATCAGGTGTGTCCAAAACGATTTCTGAGCCTATGGTACGTCTACCACAAACCATGCACCTATCTTCCACCGACACTAACACAGTATCCACCCGGAAACAAGTGACATTCCACATGACCCACGTCACCTACGAGTTCCATCGGGTGCGTCCAAAACGATGTCCGAGACTATGGTACGTTCGGCATAAACCGTGCACCTATCTTGCATCAAGATTTGCACTATGTCCCAACGGATCAAAACGAGCTTTCACTTGAGCCACGTCACTTAGGAGTACCATCGGGTGCGTCCAAAATGATTTCTGAGCCGATAGTACGTTTGGCGCAAACCATGCACCTATTCTGCACCGACACTAACAATGTCTCCAAAGAGAAAGAAGTGAGATCCAACATGACCCATGTCACCTAGGAGGCCATCAGGTGAGTCCAAAATGATTACCGAGCCTATGGAACGTTCGACGCAAACCGTGCACCTATATTGCGTCAAGATTAGCACTATCTCAAATGGACCGAGCTTTCACTTGAGCCTCATCACCTCGGAGTACCATCGGGTGCGTCCAACATGATTTCTGAGCTGATGGTACATTTGGTGCAAAGTGTGCACCTATCTTGCACCGACACTAACACTTCCTCCAAACCGAAAGAAGTGAGATTCCACATGAACAACGTTACCTAGGAGTTCCATCATGTGCGTCCAGAATGATTTCCTTGCCTATGGTACGTTCGACACAAACCGTGCATCTATCGTGCGTCAAGATTACACTATCTCCAAATGATTCGAAACGAGCTTCGACTTGAGCCTCGTCACCTAGGAGTACTATCGGATGCGTCCAAAATAATTTCTGAGCCGATGGTACGTTTGGCGCAAACCATGCACCTATTCTGCACCGACACTAACAATGTCTCCAAAGAGAAAGAAGTGAGATCCAACATGACCCACGTCACCTAGGAGTTCCATCAGGTGCGTCCAAAATGATTTCCGAGCTTATGGAACGTTCGACGCAAACCGTGCACCTATATTGCGTCAATATTAGCACTATCTCAAATGGACCAAGCTTTCACTTGAGCCTCATCACCTCGGAGTACCATCGGGTGCGTCCAACACGATTTCTGAGCTGATGGTACGTTTGGCGCAAAGTGTGCACCTATCTTGCACCGACACTAACACTTCCTCCAAACCGAAAGAAGTGAGATTCCACATGAACAACGTCAGTAGGAGTTCCATCATGTGCGTCCAGAATGATTTCCGAGCCTATGGTACGTTCGACACAAACCGTGCATCTATTGTGCGTCAAGATTAGTACTATCTCCAAATGGATCGAAACGAGCTTCCACTTGAGCCTCGTCACCTAGGAGTACCATCGGATGCGTCCAAAACGATTTATGAGCCGATGGTACGTTTGGCGCAAACTGTGCAGTTATCTTGCTCCGACACTAACACTGTCTCCAAAGAGAAAGAAGTGAGATTCTGCATGACCCACGTCACCTGGAGTTCCATCGGGTGTGTCCAAAATGATGTCCGAGCCTATGGTACGTTCGACGCAAACCATGCACCTATCTTGCATCATGATTAGCACTATCTCGTAAAGGACCGAAATGAGATTCCACTTGAGCCTCGTTACTAGTGGTACCATCAGGTGCATCCAAAATGATTTCAGAGCCTATGGTACGTCTAGCGTAAACCATGCACCTATCTTGCACCGACACTAACACAGTCTCCAACCGGAAACAAGTATTATTCCACATGACCCACGTCACCTAGGAGTTCCATCGGGTGCGTCCAAAACGATGTCCGAGACTATGGTACGTTCAGCACAAACCGTGCACCTATCTTGCGTCAAAATTAGCACTATCTCCTAAAGGACCGAAATGAGCTTCCACTTGAGCCTCGTTACTAGTGGTACCATCAGGTGCATCCAAAACGATTTCTGAGCCTATGGTACGTCTAGCGTAAACCATGCACCTATCTCGCACCGACACAAACACAGTCTCCAACCGGAAACAAGTGACATTCCACATGACCCACGTCACCTAGGAGTTCCATCGGGTGTGTCCAAAATGATGTCCGAGACTTTGGTACGTTCGACACAAACCGTGCACCTATCTCGCGTCAAGATTAGCACTATCTCCAGACGGACTAAAACGAGCTTTCACTTGAGTTTCATCACCTAAGAGTCCAAAACAATTTCTGAGCCAATGGTACATTTGCTGCAAACCGTGCACCTATCTTGCACCGACACTAACACTGTCTCCAAAGAGAAAGAAGTGAGATTCCGCATGACCCACGTCACCTAGGAGTTCCATCGGGTGTGTCCAAAATGATTTCTGAGCCTATGGTACGTTTGACGCAAACCGGGCACCTATCTTGCGCCAAAATTAGCACTATCTCCAAAACGACCGAAATGAGCTTCCACTTGAGCCTCGTTACTAGTGGTACCATCAGGTGTGTCCAAAACGATTTCTGAGCCTATGGTACATCTACCACAAACCATGCACCTATCTTCCACCGACACTAACACAGTATCCACCCGGAAACAAGTGACGTTCCACATGACGCACGTCACCTACGAGTTCCATCGGGTGCGTCCAAAATGATGTCCGAGTCTATGGTACGTTCGGCATAAACCGTGCACCTATCTTGCGTCAAGAATTGCACTATGTCCCAACGGATCAAAACGAGCTTTCACTGGAGCCACGTCACTTAGGAGTACCATCGGGTGCGTCCAAAATGATTTCTGAGCCGATGGTACGTTTGGCGCAAACCATGCACCTATTCTGCACCGACACTAACAATGTCTCCAAAGAGAAAGAAGTGAGATCCAACATGACCCACGTCACCTAGGAGTTCCATCAGGTGAGTCCAAAGTGATTACCGAGCCTATGGAACGTTCGACGCAAACCGTGCACCTATATTGCGTCAAGATTAGCACTATCTCAAATGGACCGAGCTTTCACTTGAGCCTCATCACCTCGGACTACCATCGGGTGCGTCCAACATGATTTCTGAGCTGATGGTACGTTTGGCGCAAAGTGTGCACCTATCTTGCACCGGCACTAACACTTCCTCCAATCCGAAAGAAGTGAGATTCCACATGAACAACGTCACCTAGGAGTTCCATCATGTGCGTCCATAATGATTTCCTAGCCTATGGTACGTTCGACACAAACCGTGCATCTATCGTGCGTCAAGATTAGCACTATGTCCAAATGGATCGAAACGAGCTGATGAGGACATCATTGGCTCAAATATGACCATGCCAACCACTTCTATACCAAAGGTGCAACCATTCTATATGAGGCTTATCATTGATGCATTTGATGAATTGGTGCTCCACCATAAAATGTGTATATTTTCATTTTCAGAATTACTTACATGGATCAATGGAAGGTTTGATTGCATATGGAAAGCATGGAAGGTTAATGAAGTTGATTGGGGACCAAATCCAAGTATTCCCAACGTCCTCCACCTGGACACCACGTCACTTTTGGTCCAAGGAAAGAAAGAGATCAAATCCAACACGTTTTGGGGCTGGATTCGGACTCCAGGACAGCTCCAAATTGTGATGTTCACCACGGTCGCATACGGACTCGGATTGGGACGTTCTAGCACTTTTTGGAAAGATTATCAAGTCTATTTTCCAACGGATCTGGACTCATGGCCATATCTTATCCGATGCTTCTGCAGTCGTCGTTTTCAACGCCGGGACCTTTTCTATCGTGCGTCAAGATTAGCACTATCTCCAAATGGATCGAAACGAGTTTCCACTTGAGCCTCGTCACATAGGAGTACCATCGGATGCGTCCAAAATGATATCTGAGCCGATGGTACGTTTGGCGCAAACCGTGCAGCTATCTTGCTCCGACACTAACACTGTCTCCAAAGAGAAAGAAGTGAGATTCTGCATGACCCACGTCACCTAGGAGTTCCATCGGGTGTGTCCAAAATGATGTCCGAGCCTATGGTATGTTCGACGCAAACCATGCACCTATCTTGCATCATGATTAGCAGTATCTCCTAAAGGACCGAAATGAGCTTCCACTTGAGCCTCGTTACTAGTGGTACCATCAGGTCTGTCCAAAACGATTTTCTGAGCCTATGGTATGTCTAGCACAAACCATGCACCAATCTTGCACCGACACTAACACAGTCTCCGACCAAAAACAAGTGACATTCCACATGACCCACGTCACCTAAGAGTTCCATCGGGTGCGTCCAAAACGATGTCCGAGACTATGGTACGTTCGGCACAAACCATGCACCAATCTTGCGTCAAGATTAGCACTATGTCCAAACAGATCAAAACGAGCTTTCACTTGAGCCTCGACACTTAGGAGTACCATCGGGTGCGTCCAAAATGATTTCTGTGCCGATGGTACGTTTGGCGCAAACCATGCAACTATCCGGCACCGACACTAACACTGTCTCCAAAGAGAAAGAAGTGAGATCCCACATGACCCATGTCACGTAGCTGTTCCATCAGGTGCGTCCAAAATGATTTCCGAGCCTATGGAACGTTCGACGCAAACCGTGCACCTATCTTGCATCATGATTAGCACTATCTCCTAAAGAACCGAAATAAGCTTCCACTTGAGCCTCGTTACTAGTGGTACCATCAGGTGCATCCAAAATGATTTCAGAGCCTATGGTACGTCTAGCGTAAACCATGCACCTATCTTGCACTGACACTAACATAGTCTCCAACCGGAAACAAGTGACATTCCACATGACCCACGTCACCTAGGAGTTCCATCGGGTGCATCCAAAACGATGTCCGAGACTATGGTCCGTTCGGCACAAACCGTGCACCTATCTTGCGTCAAGATTAGCACTATCTCCTAAAGGACCGAAATGAGCTTCCACTTGAGCCTCGTTACTAGTGGTACCATCAGGTGCATCAAAAATGATTTCTGAGCCTATGGTACGTCTAGCGTAAACCATGCACCTATCTTGCACCGACACTAACACAGTCTCCAACCGGAAACAAGTGACATTCCACATGACCCACGTCACCTAGGAGTTCCATCGGGTGTGTCCAAAACGATGTATTCCATCAAATGGACCATATATTGAAGTGTTCCAGAAAGGCAGCAGAAGTCCATACCTGTACTCGACTCCTCCACATTGTGCATACATATTGGCTTGGTTTTACTCCAGAGAGAGAGAGATAAAAGAAAAGAAAAAAAAGAAAAGAAAGAAAAAAAAGAAAAAAAGGGGCTGTTCGTTGAGAGAGAGAGAGAGAAAAGAAAAGAAAGAAAGAAAAAGAAAAGAAAAGAAAAGGAAGAAAAGGGGCTGTTCGTTGTGCTTCTCCATTGTTTTCGGTGGTGTGTTGTGACTTCCTTTGTGTCCAGGCTCGCGCCTCTAGCACGGTCTAGGCTAGGACCAGCACAGTACCGCCGTTGAACGATTATTCAGCTTGCTTTTGTGACAAACGTGGTGCTAGTACTTCCTTGCTTCAGCCCACCTATAGCTCCACATATTTCGACTATAGCTTGACAGGTGTTGTTGTTGCGGCACCGATACACTTCATTCCACGGTTGCAGACTTGTTGGTTGCCGTCACCTCCTGTTTGGCTTGGTAAGAACTTGTAAGGGCTTGTTTTAACAAGTTGAGTTTGAGAGAATTACAACCGACACATCCTAGTAGTTGATAGGAGGATACATATTTTTTTGTGTTTCTTGTTTTCTACTAATCATGGCAGGTGATACGAAGATTTTTGAGCTGTTGAAATTAGACCCTCATATTCAGGATGTCATTCAACACTTGCCGGTATATGATGGTAAGTTTGATCCTAAAGCTTACATTGATTGGGAGCTAAAAGTAGATAATGAATTTGATGAGCATGACCTGTCTGAGAAACAAAAGATTTATATTGCCTCTAATGTTTTGATTGAATATGCTTTGCTAGAATGGAAACACATTTGTAGGCACAACAAAGTTCCAAAATCTTGGGAAGACTTCAAATTTCTTTTTAGAGATGCATTCGTTCCTGCATATTATGCTGATTATTTGGTTGCAAAATTAGACAACTTGAAGCAAGATAGTAGGACTGTAAAAGCATACTACCATGATTTTAAGATTTGCATCATGTTTGGTGGATTAGATGAATGCATGGAAGATGTTATGAGTAGGTTCATGAGCGGGCTCAATTCTGAAATTCGAACCTTGTTAATTAGCAAATCATATTGCCATATTGGTCAATTGTTTTGTCTTGCTCTAAATGCTGAAAAAGAGATTCTATTATCTGTGAATAAGAATGATGTGACCCAAAATGTCCAAAATTTGTCCACTCTGCATGCTAATGAAGAGCAACAAATAGTGGAACCCACTACTGATTTTCCTTTGTCACAAAATGAATTACTTGCTGTTCCTTGTGATAAAGAGGAGTTGTGTGCTGATGATTCTTTTACTCCTATGCCACAAGTAGCGAATAAGTGTGATACTTTTGGTTTGGAACCATACAAATGTGCTGAAGATAAGCTTTTTCATCCTATTACATGTGCACAAGATGAACTAAATTTGCTATCCTCTTTAAATACTTTGGGTTATATTGAATTTGATATTCTGTGTAATCTAAATTGTCTAAAAGAGAAACTTAAATTTGATTCTGGTTTGCCAAGTTTTAATCATTGTTCGCTTCATGCAATTGGCAAATATGACAGCAAAGGAGAATATTTAGTGCATAAAGTTTATATTTGCTCTAATCTGAAATATCCTTTTGGGCCACAATACCATGATCAAATTGAGGGCTGCACTAACACTAATGATGTCTTGCAAAGTTTTCCTAGTTTTTCCCATATGCAACAGGATAAATATCAAGAAGGGAAGCACGGTTCACTTTTACCTACAACACATCCTCCAACAAAGGTCAAACCGAGGACGGTTTGCTGTCAAGAAGGGGACAATGATGAGGACATCATTGGCTCAAATATGACCATGCCAACCACTTCTATACCAAAGGTGCAACCATTCTATATGAGGCTTATCATTGATGCATTTGATGAATTGGTGCTCCACCATAAAATGTGTATATTTTCATTTTCAGAATTACTTACATGGATCAAGGGAAGGTTTGATTGCATATGGAAAGCATGGAAGGTTAATGAAGTTGATTGGGGACCAAATCCAAGTATTCCCAACGTCCTCCACCTGGACACCACGTCACTTTTGGTCCAAGGAAAGAAAGAGATCAAATCCAACACGTTTTGGGGCTGGATTCGGACTCCAGGACAGCTCCAACTTGTGATGTTCACCACGGTCGCATACGGACTCGGATTGGGACGTTCTAGCACTTTTTGGAAAGCTTATCAAGTCTATTTTCCAACGGATCTGGACTCATGGCCATATCTTATCCGATGCTTCTGCAGTCGTCGTTTCAACGCCGGGACCTTTTCTGCCTTTGGTGCTGCGTCACCCTATTTTGGGCCGATGACCCATGTATCAAGTTGGGTCCATTAGGGACGCATCCTAGGGTTGGAGAACGACCCCAACACCCCCTGGTCGTTCCCCTATGTATTAATAAGGATTAGAGCCACCACAAACAGATTGGGTTTTGTTTAGATCAAGTTTAGCCTTTGCTACTTGCTTGTAGGCGCGCGTGCTGATCCAGCCGCCCGTCTCCTTGTCTTCGGAACCCCACTCATCATAAGATTCAGTTTGAGGCTTTCAATTTCATCTTGCAAATTCAGTGCTTGTTTCCTTGTTCTTGCTAGTTCTTCGATTGCTTGCAGGACGGGAGCCCTAGTGGCTGGTTGTCGCGCTCCACAAGATCGTGACGGCCTTTGGAGATGGTGTATCGGTTGCTAAGGCGCGGTCTTGGAAGGCTGTAGTCGGGCCGTGAACGTCATCTCCATCCACCAAATTGAGTGATCTAACGCCTCTCATCGAAAGATCGTCCATAAACCCTAGCGGGTTCATATCACGAGCTTCCACTTGAGCCTTGATGAGGACATCACCTGCTCGGATATAACCACATTGGCAACTTTTGATTCACAGGTGAAACAATTCTTTATCATGATTGTATTTGATACATTTGATGAATTGATGCTGCACCATGATGTGTGTTCATTGTCATTTTCAGAAATACATACATGGATCAAAAAGAGTGTTAAAGACACATGGAAGGCATGGAGGACCAAAGAAGTTGATTGGGGGCCAAGTACAAGTATTCCCAACGTCCTCCACCAGGACACCACGTCGCTTTTGGTCCAAGGAAAGAAAGAGATCAAATCCAACACGTTTTGGTGCTGGATTCGGACTCCAGGACATCTCCAACTTGTGATGTTCACCACGGTCGCATACGGACTCCGTTTTGGGCATTCAAGTACTCCATGGAATCCTTATGAAGTCTACTTTCATATGGATTTGGACTTAGGTCTATATCTTGTCTGAGGCGGCCGCAACGATCAAATTACTATCGAGAGGTTTTCTGTCAAAGGTGCTGCGTCGCCTTATTTTGGCCTGATGGGCCGTGTATCAAGTCGGGTCCATTAGGGATGTGTTCTAGGGTTGGAGCACGACCCCAACACCCTGGTGGTCGTCCTTCCACCTTCATATACCCCTTAGCCGCCACCAAGAACAGTTGGGTTTTGTTTTGTTGAAAGTTTAGCCATTGCTACTTCCTTGTAGACGCGTGTGTCGACTAGACCATCCGTTCTACTTGATTCAGAACCCCAACTTTATGAGTTCAGATTGGTTTTTCATCTCCATATTTGCAATTGAGTTGCTTGTTCTACTTGTTCTTGCTAGTTCTTCGATTGCTTGCAGGACGAGTGCCCTAGTGGCCGGTGACGCGCTCCACAAGATCGCGGCAGCTGTTGGAGGTGGTGTATCGGTTGCTAAGGCGCAGCTTGGAAGGCTGTAGTCGGGCCGTGAACGTCATCTCCACCCATCAATCGAGTTATCCCACACCTCTCATCGAAAGATCAGAAACAAACCCTAGCGGGATCATATCAGTTGGGTATCAGAGCAAGGTTTATCGGTGAGAGACTTCAAATCCTTTGCTGTTTTTAATTTTTCCTATAGTCCAGAAAAGCCAAAAAAAAGTAGATTAGTTTACCCACAATCCTATAAACCCTTTGAGCCTTTGCTAGCACTGCTTAGTTAGGGCTTGTTGAGTTTTCGGTTGCATCGGTTGTGTCGAGTTGCTGGTCTTAGTGTCTATTCCTTTAGAGTTTTGAGTTCTATCACGTTTTGGTCACCACGAGATCCACCATCACCATATACATCGTTGCTGCGTTTCTGCCACCACGGATCCATATGATGTCCGATTTGGGAGTTTAAATATAATCTGAAAACTTGAAGTTGTCTTCTTTCCAACGGATCTGACCTTGCAGCAAAATTCGATCTGAGCACTCCACAATCTTCCTAGAGATTTCTGCATCTGCTGTAATAACAAGAGTTGTTAAATCTGAATTCGAAGGGGCTGTGTGCAATAGCCTTATTGTTAGGGTTGTCATAGTACCAAACAAAATATTTAGGGCCCTGCGAAAAAAAAAAAAAAGAAGAAAAAAAAGACAAGAGAAGGAGAAGAAAGAAGGGGCTGAATCTATTATTTTCTTCGTGCTGTGCTAGTTGCTCTTTTTCAGTGACTACCTTTGTGCCTAGGCTCACGTCTCTAGCATGGTTTAGCCTAGGACCAGCACAGTACCGCCGTTGAACGATTATTCAGCTTGCTTTTGTGACTAACGTGGTGCTAGTACTTCCTTGCTTCAGCCCACCTATAGCTCCACATATTTCGACTACAGCTTGATAGGTGTTGTTGTTGCGGCACCGATACACTTCATTCCACGGTTGCAGACTTGTTGGTTGCCGTCACCTCCTGTTTTGCTTGGTAAGAACTTGTAAGGGCTTGTTTTAACAAGTTGAGTTTGAGAGAATTACAACCGACACATCCTAGTAGTTGATAGGAGGATACATATTTTTTTTGTGTTTCTTGTTTTCTACTAATCATGGCAGGTGATACGAAGATTTTTGAGCTGTTGAAATTAGACCCTCATATTCAGGATGTCATTCAACACTTGCCGGTATATGATGGTAAGTTTGATCCTAAAGCTTACATTGATTGGGAGCTAAAAGTAGATAATGAATTTGATGAGCATGACCTGTCTGAGAAACAAAAGATTTATATTGCCTCCAATGTTTTGACTGAATTTGCTTTGCTAGAATGGAAACACATTTGTAGGCACAACAAAGTTCCAAAATCTTGGGAAGACTTCAAATTTCTTTTTAGAGATGCATTCGTTCCTGCATATTATGCTGATTATTTGGTTGCAAAATTAGACAACTTGAAGCAAGATAGTAGGACTGTAAAAGCATACTACCATGATTTTAAGATTTGCATCATGTTTGGTGGATTAGATGAATGCATGGAAGATGTTATGAGTAGGTTCATGAGAGGGCTCAATTTTGAAATTCAAACCTTGTTAATTAGCAATTTTTATAGCCATATTGGTCAATTGTTTTGTCTTGCTCTCAATGTTGAAAAGGAGATTCTATTATTTGTGAATACTTGCAAGAATGATATGACCCATAATGTCCAAAATTTGTCCACTCTGCATGCTAATGAAGAGCAACAAATAGTGGAACCCACTGCTGATTTTCCTTTGTCACAAAATGAATTACTTGCTGTTCCTTGTGATAAAGAGGACTTGTGTGCTGATGATCCTTTTACTCCTATGCCACAAGTAGCGAATAAGTGTGATACTTTTGGCTTGGAACCATACAAATGTGCTGAAGATAGGCTTTTTCATCCTATTACATGTGCACAAGATGAACTGAATTTGTTGTCCTCTTTAAATACTTTGGGTTATATTGAATTTGACATTCTATGTAATCTAAATTATCTAAAAGAGAAACTTAAATTTGATTCTAGTTTGCCAAGTTTTAATCATTGTTCGCTTCATGCAATTGGCAAATACGACAACAAAGGAGAATATTTGGTGCATAGAGTTTATATTTGCTCTAATCTGAAATATCCTTATGGGCTACAATACCATGAACGAATAGGGGGCTGCACTAACACTAATAATGTCTTGCAAAGTTTTTCTAGTTTTTCCGATATGCAACAGGGTAAGGCCAAAGAAGGGGAGCATTGCTGGTTGTGGCCATGCAGCATAGTCGTCGCTCCATGCTCCAACATCAAAGCAAGCACCTTTGAATACCATTGGAGCAAGTCGAGGACGACTTGCAGGCAAGAAGGGGAGAATGATGAGGACATCACCTGCTCGGATATAACCACATTGGCAACTTTTGATTCACAGGTGAAACAATTCTTTATCATGATTGTATTTGATACATTTGATGAATTGATGCTGCACCATGATGTGTGTTCATTGTCATTTTCAGAAATACATACATGGATCAAAAAGAGTGTTAAAGACACATGGAAGGCATGGAGGACCAAAGAAGTTGATTGGGGGCCAAGTACAAGTATTCCCAACGTCCTCCACCAGGACACCACGTCGCTTTTGGTCCAAGGAAAGAAAGAGATCAAATCCAACACGTTTTGGTGCTGGATTCGGACTCCAGGACATCTCCAACTTGTGATGTTCACCACGGTCGCATACGGACTCCGTTTTGGGCATTCAAGTACTCCATGGAATCCTTATGAAGTCTACTTTCATATGGATTTGGACTTAGGTCTATATCTTGTCTGAGGTGGCCGCAACGATCAAATTACTATCGAGAGGTTTTCTGTCAAAGGTGCTGCGTCGCCTTATTTTGGCCTGATGGGCCGTGTATCAAGTCGGGTCCATTAGGGATGTGTTCTAGGGTTGGAGCACGACCCCAACACCCTGGTGGTCGTCCTTCCACCTTCATATACCCCTTAGCCGCCACCAAGAACAGTTGGGTTTTGTTTTGTTGAAAGTTTAGCCATTGCTACTTCCTTGTAGACGCGTGTGTCGACTAGACCATCCGTTCTACTTGATTCAGAACCCCAACTTTATGAGTTCAGATTGGTTTTTCATCTCCATATTTGCAATTGAGTTGCTTGTTCTACTTGTTCTTGCTAGTTCTTCGATTGCTTGCAGGACGAGTGCCCTAGTGGCCGGTGACGCGCTCCACAAGATCGCGGCAGCTGTTGGAGGTGGTGTATCGGTTGCTAAGGCGCAGCTTGGAAGGCTGTAGTCGGGCCGTGAACGTCATCTCCACCCATCAATCGAGTTATCCCACACCTCTCATCGAAAGATCAGAAACAAACCCTAGCGGGATCATATCAAGCCTCGTCACCTAGGAGTACCATCGGATGCGTCCAAAACGATTTCTGAGCCGATGGTACGTTTGGCGCAAACCGTGCAGCTATCTTGCTCCGACACTAACACTGTCTCCAAAGAGAAAGAAGTGAGATTCTGCATGACCCACGTCACCTAGGAGTTCCATCGGGTGTGTCCAAAATGTTGTCCGAGCCTATGGTACGTTCGACGCAAACCGTGCACCTATCTTGCGTCAAAATTAGCACTATCTCCAAAAGGACCAAAATGAGTTTCCACTTGAGCCTCATTACTAGTGGTACCATCAGGTCTGTCCAAAATGATTTCTGAGCCTATGGTACGTCTAGCACAAACCATGCACCAATATTGCACCGACACTAACACAGTCTCCAACCGAAAACAAGTGACATTCCACATGACCCACGTCACCTAGGAGTTCCATCGGGTGTGTCCAAAACGATGTCCGAGACTATGGTACGTTCGGCACAAACCGTGCACCTATCTTGCGTCAAGATTAGCACAATGTCCAAACGGATCAAAATGAGCTTTCACTTGAGCCTCGACACTTAGGAGTAACATCGGGTGCGTCCAAAATGATTTCTGAGCCGATGGTACGTTTGGCGCAAACAATGCACCTATTCTGCACCGACACTAACAATGTCTCCAAAGAGAAAGAAGTGAGATCAAACATGACCCACGTCACCTAGGAGTTCCATCAGGTAAGTCCAAAATGATTTCCGAGCCTATGGAACGTTCGACGCAAACCGTGCACCTATATTGCTTCAAGATTAGCACTATCTCAAATGGACCGAGCTTTCACTTGAGCCTCATCACCTCGGAGTACCATCGGGTGTGTCCAACACGATTTCTGAGCTGATGGTACGTTTGGCGCAAAGTGTGCACCTATCTTGCACCGACACTAACACTTCCTCCAAACCGAAAGAAGTGAGATTCCACATGAACAACGTCAGTAGGAGTTCCATCATGTGCGTCCAGAATGATTTCCGAGCCTATGGTACGTTCGAGACAAACCGTGCATCTATTCTTCGTCCAGATTAGCACTATCTCCAAATGGATCGAAACGAGCTTCCACTTGAGCCTCGTCACCTAGGAGTACCATCGGATGCGTCCAAAATGATTTCTGAGCCGATGGTACGTTTGGCGCAAACCGTGCAGCTATCTTGCTCCGACACTAACACTATCTCCAAAGAGAAAGAAGTGAGATTCTGCATGACCCACGTCACCTAGGAGTTCCATCGGGTGTGTCCAAAATGATGTCTGAGCCTATGGTACGTTCGTCGCAAACCGTGCACCTATCTTGCATCATGATTAGCACTCTTCTAAAGGACCGAAATAAGCTTCCACTTGAGCCTCGTTACTAGTGGTACCATCAGGTGCATCCAAAATGATTTCAGAGCCTATGGTACGTCTAGCGTAAACCATGCACCTATCTTGCACCGACACTAACACAGTCTCCAACCGGAAACAAGTGATATTCCACATGACCCACGTCACCTAGGAGTTCCATCGGGTGCGTCCAAAACGATGTCCGAGACTATGGTACGTTCGGCACAAATCGTGCACCTATCTTGCGTCAAGATTATCACTATCTCCTAAAGGACCGAAATGAGCTTCCACTTGAGCCTCGTTACTAGTGGTACCATCAGGTGCATCCAAAACGATTTCTGAGCCTATGGTACGTCTAGCGTAAACCATGCACCTATCTTTCACCGACACAAACACAGTCTCCAACCGGAAACAAGTGACATACCACATGACCCACGTCACCTAGGAGTTCCATCGGGTGTGTCCAAAACGATGTCCGAGACTTTGGTACGTTCGACGCAAACCGTGCACCTATCTCGCGTCAAGATTAGCACTATCTCCAGACGGACTAAAACGAGCTTTCACTTGAGTTTCGTCACCTAAGAGTCCAAAACAATTTCTGAGCCAATGGTACATTTGGTGCAAACCGTGCACCTATCTTGCACCGACACTAACACTGTCTCCAAAGAGAAAGAAGTCAGATTCCGCATGACCCACGTCACCTAGGAGTTCCATCGGGTGTGTCCATAATGATTTCCGAGCCTATGGTACGTTCGACGCAAACCGGGCACCTATGTTGCGCCAAAATTAGCACTATCTCCAAAAGGACCGAAATGAGCTTCCACTTGAGCCTCGTTACTAGTGGTACCATCAGGTGCGTCCAAAATGATTTCTGAGCCTATGGTACGTCTACCACAAACCATGCACCTATCTTCCACCGACACTAACACAGTCTCCAACCGGAAACAAGTGACATTCCACATGACCCACGTCACCTACGAGTTCCAACGGGTGTGTACAAAACGATGTCCGAGACTATGGTACGTTCGGCATAAACCGTGCACCTATCTTGCGTCAAGATTAGCACTATGTCCCAACGGATCAAAACGAGCTTTCACTTGAGCCACGTCACTTAGGAGTACCATCGGGTGCATCCAAAATGATTTCTGAGCCGATGGTACGTTTGGCGCAAACCATGCACCTATTTTGCACCGACACTAACAATGTCTCCAAAGAGAAACAAGTGAGATCCAACATGACCCACGTCACCTAGGAGTTCCATCAGGTGCGTCCAAAATGATTACCGAGCCTATGGAACGTTCGACGCAAACCGTGCACCTATATTGCGTCAAGATTAGCACTATCTCAAATGGACCGAGCTTTCACTTGAGCCTCATCACCTCGGAGTACCATCGGGTGCGTCCAACATGATTTCTGAGCTGATGGTACGTTTGGCGCAAAGTGTGCACCTATCTTGCACCGACACTAACACTTCCTCCAAACCGAAAGAAGTGAGATTCCACATGAACAACGTCACCTAGGAGTTCCATCATGTGCGTCCATAATGATTTCCTAGCCTATGGTACGTTCGACACAAACCATGCATCTATCGTGCGTCAAGATTAGCACTATCTCCAAATGGATCGAAACGAGCTTCCACTTGAGCCTCGTCACCTAGGAGTACCATCGGATGCGTCCAAAACGATTTCTGAGCCGATGGTACGTTTGGCGCAAACCGTGCAGCTATCTTGCTCCGACACTAACACTGTCTCCAAAGAGAAAGAAGTGAGATTCTGCATGACCCACGTCACCTAGGAGTTCCATCGGGTGTGTCCAAAATGATGTCCGAGCCTATAGTACGTTCGACGCAAACCGGGCACCTATCTTGCGTCAAAATTAGCACTATCTCCAAAAGGACCGAAATGAGTTTCCACTTGAGCCTCATTACTAGTGGTACCATCAGGTCTGTCCAAAACAATTTCTGAGCCTATGGTACGTCTAGCACAAACCATGCACCAATCTTGCACCGACACTAACACAGTCTCCAACCGAAAACAAGTGACATTCCACATGACCCACGTCACCTAGGAGTTCCATCGGGTGCGTCCAAAACGATGTCCGAGACTATGGTACGTTCGGCACAAACCGTGCACCTATCTTGTGTCAAGATTAGCACTATGTCCAAACGGATCAAAACGAGCTTTCACTTGAGCCTCGACACTTAGGAGTAACATCGGGTGCGTCCAAAATGATTTCTGAGCCGATGGAACGTTTGGCGCAAACCATGCACCTATTCTGCACCGACACTAACAATGTCTCCAAAGAGAAAGAAGTGAGATCCAACATGACCCACGTCACCTAGGAGTTCCATCAGGTGCGTCCAAAATGATTTCCGAGCCTATGGAACGTTCGACGCAAACCGTGCACCTACATTGCGTCAAGATTAGCACTATCTCAAATGGACCGAGCTTTCACTTGAGCCTCATCACCTCGGAGTACCATCGGGTGCGTCCAACACGATTTCTGAGCTGATGGTACGTTTGGCGCAAAGTGTGCACCTATCTTGCACCGACACTAACACTTCCTCCAAACCGAAAGAAGTGAGATTCCACATGAACAACGTCAGTAGGAGTTCCATCATGTGCGTCCAGAATGATTTCCGAGCCTATGGTACGTTCGACACAAACCGTGCATCTATCGTGCGTCAAGATTAGCACTATCTCCAAATGGATCGAAACGAGCTTCCACTTGAGCCTCGTCACCTAGGAGTACCATCGGATGCGTCCAAAACGATTTCTGAGCCGATGGTACGTTTGGCGCAAACCGTGCAGCTATCTTGCTCCGACACTAACACTGTCTCCAAAGAGAAAGAAGTGAGATTCTGCATGACCCACGTCACCTAGGAGTTCCATCGGGTGTGTCCAAAATGAAGTCCGAGCCTATAGTACGTTCGACGCAAACCGGGCACCTATCTTGCGTCAAAATTAGCACTATCTCCAAAAGGACCGAAATGAGTTTCCACTTGAGCCTCATTACTAGTGGTACCATCAGGTCTGTCCAAAACGATTTCTGAGCCTATGGTACGTCTAGCACAAACCATGCACCAATCTTGCACCGACACTAACACAGTCTCCAACCGAAAACAAGTGACATTCCACATGACCCACGTCACCTAGGAGTTCCATCGGGTGCGTCCAAAACGATGTCCGAGACTATGGTACGTTCGGCACAAACCGTGCACCTATCTTGCGTCAAGATTAGCACTATCTCCTAAAGGACCGAAATCAGCTTCCACTTGAGCCTTGTTACTAGTGGTACCATAAGGTGCATCCAAAACAATTTCTAAGCCTATGGTACGTCTAGCGTAAACCATGCACCTATCTTGCACCGACACTAACGGTCTCCAACCGGAAACAAGTGACATTCCACATGACCCACGTCACCTAGGAGTTCCATCGGGTGTGTCCAAAACGATGTCCGAGACTTTGGTACGTTCGACGCAAACCGTGCACCTATCTCGCGTCAAGATTAGCACTATCTCCAAACGGACTAAAACGAGCTTTCACTTGAGTTTCGTCACCTAAGAGTCCAAAACGATTTCTGAGCCAATGGTACATTTGGTGCAAACCGTGCACCTATCTTGCACCGACACTAACACTGTCTCCAAAGAGAAAGAAGTGAGATTCAGCATGACCCACGTCACCTAGGAGTTCCATCGGGTGTGTCCAAAATGTTGTCCGAGCCTATGGTACGTTCGACGCAAACCGTGCACCTATCTTGCGTCAAAATTATTACTATCTCCAAAAGAACCGAAATGAGTTTCCACTTGAGCCTCATTACTAGTGGTACCATCAGGTCTGTCCAAAACGATTTCTGAGCCTATGGTACGTCTAGCACAAACCATGCACCAATCTTGCACCGACACTAACACAGTCTCCAACCGAAAAGAAGTGACATTCCACATGACCCACGTCACCTAGGAGTTCCATCGGGTGCGTCCAAAACGATGTCCGAGACTATGCTACGTTCGGCACAAACCGTGCACCTATCTTGCGTCAAGATTAGCACTATGTCCAAACTGATCAAAACGAGCTTTCACTTGAGCCTCGACACTTAGGAGTACCATCGGGTGCGTCCAAAATGATTTCTGAGCCAATGGTACGTTTGGCGCAAACCATGCACCTATTCTGCACCGACACTAACAATGTCTCCAAAGAGAAAGAAGTGAGATCCAACATGGCCCACGTCACCTAGGAGTTCCATCAGGTGCGTCCAAAATGATTTCCGAGCCTATGGAACGTTCGACGCAAACAGTGCACCTACATTGCGCCAAGATTAGCACTATCTCAAATGGACCGAGCTTTCACTTGAGCCTCATCACCTCGGAGTACCATCGGGTGCGTCCAACACGATTTCTGAGCTGATGGTACGTTTGGCGCAAAGTGTGCACCTATCTTGCATCGACACTAACACTTCCTCCAAACCGAAAGAAGTGAGATTCCACATGAACAACGTCAGTAGGAGTTCCATCATGTGCGTCCAGAATGATTTTCGAGCCTATGGTACGTTCGACACAAACCGTGCATCTATCGTGCGTCAAGATTAGCACTATCTCCAAATGGTTCGAAACGAGCTTCCACTTGAGCCTCGTCACCTAGGAGTACCATCGGATGCGTCCAAAACGATTTCTGAGCCGATGGTACGTTTGGCGCAAACCGTGCAGCTATCTTGCTCCGACACTAACACTGTCTCCAAAGAGAAAGAAGTGAGATTCTGCATGACCCACGTCACCTAGGAGTTCCATCGGGTGTGTCCAAAATGATGTCCGAGCCTATAGTACGTTCGACGCAAACCGGGCACCTATCTTGCGTCAAAATTAGCACTATCTCCAAAAGGACCGAAATGAGTTTCCACTTGAGCCTCATTACTAGTGGTACCATCAGGTCTGTCCAAAACAATTTCTGAGCCTATGGTACGTCTAGCACAAACCATGCACCAATCTTGCACCGACACTAACACAGTCTCCAACCGAAAAGAAGTGACATTCCACATGACCCACGTCACCTAGGAGTTCCATTGGGTGCGTCCAAAACGATGTCCGAGACTATGCTATGTTCGACCGTGCACCTATCTTGCGTCAAGATTAGCACTATGTCCAAACTGATCAAAACGAGCTTTCACTTGAGCCTCGACACTTAGGAGTACCATCGGGTGCGTCCAAAATGATTTCTGAGCCGATGGTACGTTTGGCGCAAACCATGCACCTATTCTGCACCGACACTAACAATGTCTCCAAAGAGAAAGAAGTGAGATCCAACATGACCCACGTCACCTAGGAGTTCCATCAGGTGCGTCCAAAATGATTTCCGAGCCTATGGAACGTTCGACGCAAACCGTGCACCTATATTGCGTCAATATTAGCACTATCTCAAATGGACCGAGCTTTCACTTGAGCCTCATCACCTCGGAGTACCATCGGGTGCGTCCAACATGATTTCTGAGCTGATGGTACGTTTGGCGCAATGTGTGCACCTATCTTGCACCGACACTAACACTTCCTCCAAACCGAAAGAAGTGAGATTCCACATGAACAACGTCAGTAGGAGTTCCATCATGTGCGTCCAGAATGATTTCCGAGCCTATGGTACGTTCGACACAAACCGTGCATCTATTGTGCGTCAAGATTAGTACTATCTCCAAATGGATCGAAACGAGCTTCCACTTGAGCCTCGTCACCTAGGAGTACCATCGGATGCGTCCAAAACGATTTCTGAGCCGATGGTACGTTTGGCGCAAACCGTGCAGCTATCTTGCTCCGACACTAACACTGTCTCCAAAGAGAAAGAAGTGAGATTCTACATGACCCACGTCACCTAGGAGTTCCATCGGGTGTGTCCAAAATGATGTCCGAGCCTATGGTACGTTCGCGCAAAACCGCGGCACCTATCTTGCATCATGATTAGCACTATCTCCTAAAGGACCGAAATGAGCTTCCACTTGAGCCTCGTTACTAGTGGTACCATCAGGTGCATCCAAAATGATTTCAGAGCCTATGGTACGTCTAGCGTAAACCGTGCACCTATCTTGCACCGACACTAACACAGTCTCCAACCAGAAACAAGTGACATTCCACATGACCCAAATCACCTAGGAGTTCCATCGGGTGCGTCCAAAATGATGTCCGAGACTATGGTACGTTCGGCACAAACCGTGCACCTATCTTGCGTCAAGATTAGCACTATCTCCTAAAGGACCGAAATCAGCTTCCACTTGAGCCTTGTTACTAGTGGTACCATAAGGTGCATCCAAAACAATTTCTAAGCCTATGGTACGTCTAGCGTAAACCATGCACCTATCTTGCACCGACACTAACACAGTCTCCAACCGGAAACAAGTGACATTCCACATGACCCACGTCACCTAGGAGTTCCATCGGGTGTGTCCAAAACGATGTCCGAGACTTTGGTACGTTCGACGCAAACCGTGCACCTATCTCGCGTCAAGATTAGCACTATCTCCAAACGGACTAAAACGAGCTTTCACTTGAGTTTCGTCACCTAAGAGTCCAAAACGATTTCTGAGCCAATGGTACATTTGGTGCAAACCGTGCACCTATCTTGCACCAACACTAACACTGTCTCCAAAGAGAAAGAAGTGAGATTCAGCATGACCCACGTCACCTAGGAGTTCCATCGGGTGTGTCCAAAATGTTGTCCGAGCCTATGGTACGTTCGACGCAAACCGTGCACCTATCTTGCGTCAAAATTATTACTATCTCCAAAAGAACCGAAATGAGTTTCCACTTGAGCCTCATTACTAGTGGTACCATCAGGTCTGTCCAAAACGATTTCTGAGCCTATGGTACGCGTCTAGCACAAACCATGCACCAATCTTGCACCGACACTAACACTGTCTCTCCAACCGAAAAGAAGTGACATTCCACATGACCCACGTCACCTAGGAGTTCCATCGGGTGCGTCCAAAACGATGTCCGAGACTATGCTACGTTCGGCACAAACCGTGCACCTATCTTGTGTCAAGATTAGCACTATGTCCAAACGGATCAAAACGAACTTTCACTTGAGCCTCGACACTTAGGAGTACCATCGGGTGCGTCCAAAATGATTTCTGAGCCGATGGTACGTTTGGCGCAAACCATGCACCTATTCTGCACCGACACTAACAATGTCTCCAAAGAGAAAGAAGTGAGATCCAACATGACCCACGTCACCTAGGAGTTCCATCAGGTGCGTCCAAAATGATTTTGAGAGCCTATGGAACGTTCCACGCAAACCGTGCACCTATATTGCGTCAATATTAGCACTATCTCAAATGGACCGAGCTTTCACTTGAGCCTCATCACCTCGGAGTACCATCGGGTGCGTCCAACATGATTTCTGAGCTGATGGTACGTTTGGCGCAATGTGTGCACCTATCTTGCACCGACACTAACACTTCCTCCAAACCGAAAGAACTGAGATTCCACATGAACAACGTCACCTAGGAGTTCCATCATGTGCGTCCAGAATGATTTCCTTGCCTATGGTACGTTCGACACAAACCGTGCATCTATCGTGCGTCAAGATTAGCGCTATCTCCAAATGGATCGAAACGAGCTTCGACTTTAGCCTCGTCACCTCGGAGTACCATCGGATGCGTCCAAAACGATTTCTGAGCTGATGGTACGTTTGGCGCAAACCGTGCAGCTATCTTGCTCCGACACTAACACTGTCTCCAAAGAGAAAGAAGTGAGATTCTGCATGACCCACGTCACCTAGGAGTTCCATCAGCTGTGTCCAAAATGATGTCCGAGCCTATAGTACGTTCGACGCAAACCGTGCACCTATCTTGCGTCAAAATTAGCACTATCTCCAAAAGGACCGAAATGAGTTTCCACTTGAGCCTCATTACTAGTGGTACCATCAGGTCTATCCAAAATGATTTCTGAGCCTATGGTACGTCTAGCACAAACCATGCACCAATCTTGCACCGACACTAACACAGTCTCCAACCGAAAACAAGTGACATTCCACATGACCCACGTCACCTAGGAGTTCCATCGGGTGCGTCCAAAACGATGTCTGAGACTATGGTATGTTCGGCACAAACAGTGCACCTATCTTACGTCAAGATTAGCACTATGTCCAAACGGATCAAAACGAGCTTTCACTTGAGCCTCGACACTTAGGAGTAACATCGGGTGCGTCCAAAATGATTTCTGAGCCGATGGTATGTTTGGCACAAACCATGCACCTATTCTGCACCGACACTAACAATGTCTCCAAAGAGAAAGAAGTGAGATCCAACATGACCCACGTCACCTAGGAGTTCCATCAGGTGCGTCCAAAATGATTTCCGAGCCTATGGAACGTTCGACGCAAACCGTGCACCTATATTGCGTTAAGATTAGAACTATCTCAAATGGACCGAGCTTTCACTTGAGCCTCATCACCTCGGAGTACCATCGGGTGCGTCCAACATGATTTTTGAGCTGATGGTACGTTTGGCGCAAAGTGTGCACCTATCTTGCACCGACACTAACACTTCCTCCAAACCGAAAGAAGTGAGATTCCACATGAACAACGTCAGTAGGAGTTCCATCATGTGCGTCCAGAATGATTTCTGAGCCTATGGTACGTTCGACACAAACCGTGCATCTATTGTGCGTCAAGATTAGCACTATCTCCAAATGGATCGAAACGAGCTTCCTCTTGAGCCTCGTCACCTAGGAGTACCATCGGATGCGTCCAAAACGATTTCTGAGCCGATGGTATGTTTGGCGCAAACCATGCAGCTATCTTGCTCCGACACTAACACTGTCTCCAAAGAGAAAGAAGTGAGATTCTGCATGACCCACTTCACCTAGGAGTTCCATCGGATGTGTCCAAAATGATGTTCGAGCCTATGGTACGTTCGTCGCAAACCGTGCACCTATCTTGCATCATGATTAGCACTATCTCCTAAAGGACCGAAATGAGCTTCCACTTGAGCCTCGTTACTAGTGGTACCATCAGGTGCATCCAAAATGATTTCAGAGCCTATGGTACGTATAGCGTAAACCATGCACCTATCTTGCACCGACACTAACACAGTCTCCAACCGGAAACAAGTGACATTCCACATGACCCACGTCACCTAGGAGTTCCATCTGGTGTGTCCAAAACGATGCTCGAGACTTTGGTACGTTCGACGCAAACCGTGCACCTATCTCGCATCAAGATTAGCACTATCTCCAAACGGACTAAAACGAGCTTTCACTTGAGTTTCGTCACCTAAGAGTCCAAAACGATTTCTGAGCCAATGGTACATTTGGTGCAAATCGTGCACCTATCTTGCACCGACACTAACACTGTCTCCAAAGAGAAAGAAGTGAGATTCTGCATGACCCACGTCACCTAGGAGTTCCATCGGGTGTGTCCAAAATGTTGTCCGAGCCTATGGTACGTTCGACGCAAACCGTGCACCTATCTTGCATCAAAATTATTACTATCTCCAAAAGGACCGAAATGAGTTTCCACTTGAGCCTCATTACTAGTGGTACCATCAGGTCTGTCCAAAACGATTTCTGAGCCTATGGTACGTCTAGCACAAACCATGCACCAATCTTGCACCGACACTAACACAGTCTCCAACCGAAAAGAAGTGACATTCCACATGACCCACGTCACCTAGGAGTTCCATTGGGTGCGTCCAAAACGATGTCCGAGACTATGCTATGTTCGACCGTGCACCTATCTTGCGTCAAGATTAGCACTATGTCCAAACTGATCAAAACGAGCTTTCACTTGAGCCTCGACACTTAGGAGTACCATCGGGTGCGTCCAAAATGATTTCTGAGCCGATGGTACGTTTGGCGCAAACCATGCACCTATTCTGCACCGACACTAACAATGTCTCCAAAGAGAAAGAAGTGAGATCCAACATGACCCACGTCACCTAGGAGTTCCATCAGGTGCGTCCAAAATGATTTCCGAGCCTATGGAACGTTCGACGCAAACCGTGCACCTATATTGCGTCAATATTAGCACTATCTCAAATGGACCGAGCTTTCACTTGAGCCTCATCACCTCGGAGTACCATCGGGTGCGTCCAACATGATTTCTGAGCTGATGGTACGTTTGGCGCAATGTGTGCACCTATCTTGCACCGACACTAACACTTCCTCCAAAACCGAAAGAAGTGAGATTCCACATGAACAACGTCAGTAGGAGTTCCATCATGTGCGCCCAGAATGATTTCGAGCCTATGGTACGTTCGACACAAACCGTGCATCTATTGTGCGTCAAGATTAGTACTATCTCCAAATGGATCAAAACGAGCTTCCACTTGAGCCTCGTCACCTAGGAGTACCATCGGATGCGCCCAAAACGATTTCTGAGCCGATGGTATGCGTTTGGCATAAACCGTGCAGCTATCTTGCTCCGACACTAACACTGTCTCCAAAGAGAAAGAAGTGAGATTCTACATGACCCACGTCACCTAGGAGTTCCATCGGGTGTGTCCAAAATGATGTCCGAGCCTATGGTACGTTCGTCGCAAACCGTGCACCTATCTTGCATCATGATTAGCACTATCTCCTAAAGGACCGAAATGAGCTTCCACTTGAGCCTCGTTACTAGTGGTACCATCAGGTGCATCCAAAATGATTTCAGAGCCTATGGTACGTCTAGCGTAAACCATGCACCTATCTTGCACCGACACTAACACAGTCTCCAACCAGAAACAAGTGACATTCCACATGACCCACGTCACCTAGGAGTTCCATCGGGTGCGTCCAAAATGATGTCCGAGACTATGGTACGTTCGGCACAAACCGTGCACCTATCTTGCGTCAAGATTAGCACTATCTCCTAAAGGACCGAAATCAGCTTCCACTTGAGCCTTGTTACTAGTGGTACCATAAGGTGCATCCAAAACAATTTCTAAGCCTATGGTACGTCTAGCGTAAACCATGCACCTATCTTGCACCGACACTAACACAGTCTCCAACCGGAAACAAGTGACATTCCACATGACCCACGTCACCTAGGAGTTCCATCGGGTGTGTCCAAAACGATGTCCGAGACTTTGGTACGTTCGACGCAAACCGTGCACCTATCTCGCGTCAAGATTAGCACTATCTCCAAACGGACTAAAACGAGCTTTCACTTGAGTTTCGTCACCTAAGAGTCCAAAACGATTTCTGAGCCAATGGTACATTTGGTGCAAACCGTGCACCTATCTTGCACCGACACTAACACTGTCTCCAAAGAGAAAGAAGTGAGATTCAGCATGACCCACGTCACCTAGGAGTTCCATCGGGTGTGTCCAAAATGTTGTCCGAGCCTATGGTACGTTCGACGCAAACCGTGCACCTATCTTGCGTCAAAATTATTACTATCTCCAAAAGGACCGAAATGAGTTTCCACTTGAGCCTCATTACTAGTGGTACCATCAGGTCTGTCCAAAACGATTTCTGAGCCTATGGTACGTCTAGCACAAACCATGCACCAATCTTGCACCGACACTAACACTGTCTCCAACCGAAAAGAAGTGACATTCCACAAGACCCACGTCACCTAGGAGTTCCATCGGGTGCGTCCAAAACGATGTCCGAGACTATGCTACGTTCGGCACAAACCGTGCACCTATCTTGTGTCAAGATTAGCACTATGTCCAAACGGATCAAAACGAACTTTCACTTGAGCCTCGACACTTAGGAGTAACATCGGGTGCGTCCAAAATGATTTCTGAGCCGATGGTACGTTTGGCGCAAACCATGCACCTATTCTGCACCGACACTAACAATGTCTCCAAAGAGAAAGAAGTGAGATCCAACATGACCCACGTCACCTAGGAGTTCCATCAGGTGCGTCCAAAATGATTTCTGAGCCTATGGAACGTTCGACGCAAACAGTGCACCTACATTGCGCCAAGATTAGCACTATCTCAAATGGACCGAGCTTTCACTTGAGCCTCATCACCTCGGAGTACCATCGGGTGCGTCCAACACGATTTCTGAGCTGATGGTACGTTTGGCGCAAAGTGTGCACCTATCTTGCACCGACACTAACACTTCCTCCAAACCGAAAGAAGTGAGATTCCACATGAACAACGTCAGTAGGAGTTCCATCATGTGCGTCCAGAATGATTTTCGAGCCTATGGTACGTTCGACACAAACCGTGCATCTATCGTGCGTCAAGATTAGCACTATCTCCAAATGGTTCGAAACGAGCTTCCACTTGAGCCTCGTCACCTAGGAGTACCATCGGATGCGTCCAAAACGATTTCTGAGCCGATGGTACGTTTGGCGCAAACCGTGCAGCTATCTTGCTCCGACACTAACACTGTCTCCAAAGAGAAAGAAGTGAGATTCTGCATGACCCACGTCACCTAGGAGTTCCATCGGGTGTGTCCAAAATGTTGTCCGAGCCTATGGTACGTTCGACGCAAACCGTGCACCTATCTTGCGTCAAAATTATTACTATCTCCAAAAGGACCGAAATGAGTTTCCACTTGAGCCTCATTACTAGTGGTACCATCAGGTCTGTCCAAAATAATTTCTGAGCCTATGGTACGTCTAGCACAAACCATGCACCAATCTTGCACCGACACTAACACTGTCTCCAACCGAAAAGAAGTGACATTCCACAAGACCCACGTCACCTAGGAGTTCCATCGGGTGCGTCCAAAACGATGTCCGAGACTATGCTACGTTCGGCACAAACCGTGCACCTATCTTGTGTCAAGATTAGCACTATGTCCAAACGGATCAAAACGAACTTTCACTTGAGCCTCGACACTTAGGAGTAACATCGGGTGCGTCCAAAATGATTTCTGAGCCGATGGTACGTTTGGCGCAAACCATGCACCTATTCTGCACCGACACTAACAATGTCTCCAAAGAGAAAGAAGTGAGATCCAACATGACCCACGTCACCTAGGAGTTCCATCAGGTGCGTCCAAAATGATTTCTGAGCCTATGGAACGTTCGACGCAAACCGTGCACCTATATTGCGTCAAGATTAGCACTATCTCAAATGGACCGAGCTTTCACTTGAGCCTCATCACCTCGGAGTACCATCGGGTGCGTCCAACATGATTTCTGAGCTGATGGTACGTTTGGCGCAATGTGTGCACCTATCTTGCACCGACACTAACACTACCTCCAAACCGAAAGAACTGAGATTCCACATGAACAACGTCACCTAGGAGTTCCATCATGTGCGTCCAGAATGATTTCTGAGCCTATGGTACGTTCGACACAAACCGTGCATCTATTGTGCGTCAAGATTAGTACTATCTCCAAATGGATCGAAACGAGCTTCCACTTGAGCCTCGTCACCTAGGAGTACCATCGGATGCGTCCAAAACGATTTCTGAGCCGATGGTACGTTTGGCGCAAACCGTGCAGCTATCTTGCTCCGACACTAACACTGTCTCCAAAGAGAAAGAAGTGAGATTCTACATGACCCACGTCACCTAGGAGTTCCATCGGGTGTGTCCAAAATGATGTCCGAGCCTATGGTACGTTTGTCGCAAACCGTGCACCTATCTTGCATCATGATTAGCACTATCTCCTAAAGGACCGAAATGAGCTTCCACTTGAGCCTCGTTACTAGTGGTACCATCAAGTGCATCCAAAATGATTTTAGAGCCTATGGTACGTCTATCGTAAACCGTGCACCTATCTTGCACCGACACTAACACAGTCTCCAACCAGAAACAAGTGACATTCCACATGACCCAAATCACCTAGGAGTTCCATCGGGTGCGTCCAAAATGATGTCCGAGACTATGGTACGTTCGGCACAAACCGTGCACCTATCTTGCGTCAAGATTAGCACTATCTCCTAAAGGACCGAAATCAGCTTCCACTTGAGCCTCGTTACTAGTGGTACCATAAGGTGCATCCAAAACGATTTCTAAGCCTATGGTACGTCTAGCGTAAACCATGCACCTATCTTGCACCGACACTAACACAGTCTCCAACCGAAACAAGTGACATTCCACATGACCCACGTCACCTAGGAGTTCCATCGGTGTGTCCAAAAGCGATGTCCGAGACTTTGGTACGTTCGGCGCAAACCGTGCACCTATCTCGCGTCAAGATTAGCACTATCTCCAAACGGACTAAAACGAGCTTTCACTTGAGTTTCGTCACCTAAGACCATCCCAAAACGATTTCTGAGCCAATGGTACATTTGGTGCAAACCGTGCACCTATCTTGCACCGACACTAACACTGTCTCCAAAGAGAAAGAAGTGAGATTCTGCATGACCCACGTCACCTAGGAGTTCCATCGGGTGTGTCCAAAATGTTGTCCGAGCCTATGGTACGTTCGACGCAAACCGTGCACCTATCTTGCGTCAAAATTATTACTATCTCCAAAAGAACCGAAATGAGTTTCCACTTGAGCCTCATTACTAGTGGTACCATCAGGTCTGTCCAAAACGATTTCTGAGCCTATGGTACGTCTAGCACAAACCATGCACCAATCTTGCACCGACACTAACACTGTCTCCAACCGAAAAGAAGTGACATTCCACAAGACCCACGTCACCTAGGAGTTCCATCGGGTGCGTCCAAAACGATGTCCGAGACTATGGTACGTTCGGCACAAACCGTGCACCTATCTTGCGTCAAGATTAGCACTATGTCCAAACGGATCAAAACGAGCTTTCACTTGAGCCTCGACACTTAGGAGTACCATCGGGTGCGTCCAAAATGATTTCTGAGCCGATGGTACGTTTGGCGCAAACCATGCACCTATTCTGCACCGACACTAACAATGTCTCCAAAGAGAAAGAAGTGAGATCCAACATGACCCACGTCACCTAGGAGTTCCATCAGGTGCGTCCAAAATGATTTCCGAGCCTATGGAACGTTCGACGCAAACCGTGCACCTATATTGCGTCAAGATTAGCACTATCTCAAATGGACCGAGCTTTCACTTGAGCCTCATCACCTCGGAGTACCATCGGGTGCATCCCACACGATTTCTGAGCTGATGGTACGTTTGGCGCAAAGTGTGCACCTATCTTGCACCGACACTAACACTTCCTCCAAACCGAAAGAAGTGAGATTCCACATGAACAACGTCACCTAGGAGTTCCATCATGTGCGTCCAGAATGATTTCCTTGCCTATGGTACGTTCGACACAAACCGTGCATCTATCGTGCGTCAAGATTAGCACTATCTCCAAATGGATCGAAACGAGCTTCGACTTGAGCCTCGTCACCTAGGAGTACCATCGGATGCGTCCAAAACGATTTCTGAGCCGATGGTACGTTTGGCGCAAACCGTGCAGCTATCTTGCTCCGACACTAACACTGTCTCCAAAGAGAAAGAAGTGAGATTCTGCATGACCCACGTCACCTAGGAGTTCCATCGGGTGTGTCCAAAATGATGTCCGAGCCTATGGTACGTTCGACGCAAACCGTGCACCTATCTTGCGTCAAAATTAGCACTATCTCCAAAAGGACCGAAATGAGTTTCCACTTGAGCCTCATTACTAGTGGTACCATCAGGTCTATCCAAAATGATTTCTGAGCCTATGGTACGTCTAGCACAAACCATGCACCAATCTTGCACCGACACTCCAACACAGTCTCCAACCCACGAAACAAGTGACATTCCAAAG